>ML994632.1:1174160-1259714 GCA_010093925.1 Zopfia rhizophila CBS 207.26
CTAGATTTTCTATGTACTTTGATAATCCCTTATAGGGCTATATTAATACGCGCTAAATAAACTTTAGTAGTAAAAATAAAGCTTATAAAATTATAGCATAAATACCTAGTATTAATTATTATATATGCGATATTCGTCTGGTTGATTAATAAGTATATAGTAATAGAGTTTATATTTATGTATATATTTCGGAACTTCTGTTATTCTCTTTATAATACTATTTTACCCATTTCAGCTAGAAGCTTTTTGCTTGTGACTATAAGTAAGAGTTTATTTTTTTCCTAAACGCTTTTTCTTTTTCTTCTTTATCTCCGTTTTCTTTATTTCTTTTGTTAGTGTCTATTTATCTAGCTTTTATTAATACTATAGTAGCTAAGCGTGACTAATTTACTCTTATATATTTATACTTATTTTTTATATAGCTAGGAGAACTGTATTAATAATAGAGATCTTACTTATAGCATCAGTTAAATTCCTTTTAGCTTACTTAGAATATTTTAGATTAATTATCCTATAGCTTTGCTGCCCCTACATGCGTGGGTATTACTTCCTAATCTATTAGTTTAAGTATTAGTATAAATAGCGTTTATATAGATAGCTATAGTAGTTTTATAGTTACTTAATATAATCTGTATAAGGTTGTTACTAATATAAAATTACTTCCTAAGTGTACTCTTCGAAGCTCAGTGTTACTAAAAGGGCTGTAATATACTTCCGGAGCTCTCCATCCAATTCCCGGGTAAATATACTCTTCTTTACGTCTTTATCCAGCTGATCACTTCCTACTAGCAGCAGCTCCTTATTGAACTCTATATGGTATTCTCTTACCGACTTCTTCTTCTGTTTCATGCTTTGCAGCTTGTCTAGAGACTTTTGCCTTTGATACTAGTCTTCAAACTAGGAGTCCATAAACGCCCACATTGCTTTAAGGGTGGCATTGTTTCTTTAATTAGAGAGCCATGAGAGAACGGTTTGTGCTGCTCGTCCCTTCAAACGCTGAAAGAGATAGTCCATCTGTCCTTCCTCACCGCCCATACGGTATCCGTCGAATCGTAACTTGGCCTTAGCTTAATGCTTAAACGTAGGGTAAAGAGACCGTGTGCCATCAAACATAGGGGGTTCAGGGAAATTAAATGGTTTGACTACTGGTTCGATTGCTGGTTGTGGCGTTGGCACGAAGGGAGTTGCTGGTGTCGTCACTAGGACCCGTGGGGGTGGCCTTAATGGGGAATCGCGACCTTCTAGTGCAGTCAGCCTCTCAGACATTACTCGTAACACGTTCATAATCTCCCCGAGTGAGGTGCTGTCGCTGGCTCCATTTGCTGGGGATGGAACTTTCCCTTTGTCGCGCCAAGCAGGGTAGTCGTTGAGTTCAACCTCTACTTGGCTCATCACTGTTTCAACAGCTGGGACTTCCAACCCTTGTGAAGCAAGCAACTGGCGTAGTTCGCGGCCGATCTGTTCGTTGTCGTATCCTGCATCAAGCAGGTTCGTCGCTCGGGCCATTAGTGCAGGTACTGAGTGGTCGTTGGCGTCTATTGATGCTCGCTGTACCGCTAGATGGCTCTCCCAAATGCTGGAGAGCCTCTCGCTCTTCCACAAAGTCGATTGTACTGCCGGAGGCCTCTCGGCCTCTTGCGAGAAATGGGGTTGATCAAATCCAAATGTAAGGATCCAGGCCAATGATAGCAATTGGGTGTAACAGAGTGGATTTGATAAAGAGTCAACTACGTACGCTACAGAGACTTGATAGCTACCCCTGCCAAGTCGCTAAGGTCACGTGGTTACGCACGGAGTCAAAGCCGAGACAACCGTCTTAGTCAACCATTCTAGGCTCTAGCCTATTACAGTAACTCTACCCTAACTAATTACTTAATAAGCTCTTAGTTCTTTCCATATCTGGAATAGATAGCTTTAGGTTTAATAGAATAGAGATTATACTTTATCATAAGGTAAGAAGAGAGTATATAATAGATTTAATAAGATAATTATTAAACTAATTTACTTAAGTTTAAGTCTCAACTTAGAGAGAAGATTTCGATTTTAGAGTAACTATAAAGAATTATAAATATCCCTAAGCCATTCTATGTCTTATATTTATAGGAAACTCTTTATACGTATATTATATACCTACTAGCAGTATATTAAATACTGCTAAAAAAAATAATAAAAATAAGTCTAGTCTTAGTATTATCTTTCTTATTAGTACTTATTTACTAAGTCTTCTTTAGTTATGTGCACGACTGCTTTTAATTCTATAGCATAATTTTATATTTCTGTTTTTACTTCTTAGCTTATACTTTAGCCTATGCTAGTATATCTTATATCTACTTATAATTCTTTCTTTTTAACTTAAATATATGTTTTTATTCTAGAGCTTTATTAGCTATTATAGCTAATTTCTTTAGCTCTTTAAGTATAGCTATTTTATTATTACTATTTATAATACTATCCCTCTCTTTTAAGTCTTTATCCTGAAAGATAGTTTCTTTTTTCTATAAGTAGTATAAAGATAGTAGGTCTTTTACTTAGTGTTTTAAATTATAAGACTTTTAACTTCCTTTTCTTCCTGCCTAGCTTTTTAATAATAATATGTTTTAAGTTATTTCTAATACGTGCTTACTGTTTAGCTTTTTAAATTTATAATAAATTTTATTACATACCGTTGCCCTGTTCTTATTGCTGTAATAATAGTTATTACTATTTAGTCTATCTTTCCTTTAGGCGTTACTTTAAGTGTATTAACTATAATATAAAATATAACCTAGTTATAACTCAGCCTAAGTAGAACTAGTTAAACTATAATAAAAAGTGCCTTTACTATTAACTAAAAAAAGCCTAGGATAATCTTTTTATTTATTATTATTATAAGAAAAAGTTAAGAGCTTATGAGCGTTAGATCTATTATAAACTAGCCTAAATAAATTCTTAGAAAAAAAAGATGTTCCAGTGTGAGCTTACCTTAATTAATAAAGTTTATATAATAAAGAAAAAGTAAATCTATTAGAGTTAATCTAGTATATTATAATCTATAGTATCTAATATTACTTTCTTCTCTAGTTTTAAATAGAACGTTCTGTATTCTTTTTATGTTTTAGACTTAGTTTTAGAGTAAGCTTTTACTACTTCTTTTGGTAATACTAGTTAATTAGCTTTAAACTACTCTTTAAGTTTCTAATTAGCTCCCAAGTATTATCCTTAAGTCTATAATCTTTTTATTTAACCAAATATTTCCATTAATGCCTAAACTATTAGTAGTCTAAAATCTATTAAACTTTATACTTAGTAGTGTCTTTCTTAAGTTTAAGTTTTATCTATAATTTAGCATCCCATAGTGCTGGTTCTAGTTTAGAGATATAGAAAACTAGGTAAATTCTTATATCTTTAGGTAATTATAGTTTATAATTTACAGGTCCTATTTATTATTTAACCTTAAATAATCCTAATTTAACGTAATCTAGTTTTCGTGATGGTTGTTTTATTTCTAAATTTTTCTTTTTTAAGAAAACTTTATTCCCCTCCTTAAAGGTTAGTCCCTTAACCTTAGATTTATTCCTAATTTATTTACTAAGATTACCTTTATAAGTGATTTTCTGTGCGATATTTTTGTAAAGTAGTTATAAATCTTTAATTTTTCTTCTTATAGGTTCTAATACCTTATTCAGTTTCTATAGTTCTTAATAAGCTATAGGCTTATAACTATAGTTTATATAGAATAGTAATTTTCCTGTTATTAATGACTTTACAGAGTTATATATAAACTTAGCTATTAGTAGTAAGTTAATCTAATTATCTTATAGTTTATTAATATACATCTGTAGGTATTATTCTAACGTTTGGTTTATCCATTTTATTTATCTATTTATTTATAGGTAAAATGCTGTTAAGAGGTAGTATTTTATCCCTAGTTACCTTATAAACGTCTTCTAGAATATTAACGTAAATAATTTGTTTCTATCTATGATGAATTCCTATAGCATTCTATATTATACGATTAAAATTTTAATTAGTAATATAGCTAATTTATTTGCTTTAATTTCCGTATAAGTTAGTTTAAAGTAAGCGTACTTTATTAGTCTATTAATAATAACTAGTATTATATTATACTATTAATCTCTTTAGGTAGTAATTATCAGTATTCTTATAATAAAGTCTATTATAACTAATTTCTATAGTAGATTTAGTGAAGGTATAGGTTACATAAGTCCGTACTCTTTATATCTTAATGCTTTATTCTTTTTATAATTAATATATTCTAAAAGAATTTTCCTAATCTTACTTTAGATTCCCGGAATCTAGAAGTGTCTGTTAATTCGTTTTATAGTTTTCTTAATTCCCTAATATCCGTGCATTTCTGCTGAATGTTAGTTTTTAATTAATTTAGTTTATAATTCGTCCGGTACGTAGATTATCCCTTAGTCTAGATTCTATAGTAGTTATCTATTATTAAATTCCCTTATTTATTTTTTCTAGGTGTTTTTGATAATGATTATGTATTTAATATTAATTTATAAGCTTCCCAGAGATCCATCCTGTCTTTACTTAAGTATTATATTATAGATTTCTAGTATATCCCTTATATAGTCTGTTTATTAGCTGAGTGTGTTAGCTACTATATTTTCTTTTCCCACTTTATAAAGTATTTAAAAATCGAATATAGAAACTAATTCCTATTATCTAATTTATTATTAATTTAACTTCTTCGTTATTGTGAATGCTGTTAGATTCTTATGGTTTAAATATATAATAATTTAGTACTTAACTCCTTCTAAGTAATGTCTCTATTTTTAAATACTTAAACTATTACTAATAGTTTTTTATCATAAATATTATAATTTAACTTAGTAGTTATAAGTTTATAAGATAGAAAATCTACTAGATATTTATATTTATTATTTTGTACTTATAGTAGGATGGCTTCTCTAGCTCCGTCTAATATATCTATATATATCTCTATTTAAAGTTATAAATTAAACATCTTTAATATTAGTAATTCTTAGAATATTTTCTTTAGAGTTATAAAAGCTTCGTTTTTCTTAGCTTCCCACTTAAATTATTAGTCTTTTTTAAGTAATTCCGTTAAGGGTGTTGTGATTTTTAAATAGTCCTTAATAAATTATTAGCAGAAGCCTATAAATCTAAGAAAAGAATAAACTTCTTTTATATTTATTAGTATAGGCTATAATAAAACGTTCTTAGCCTTATCTAGGTTAACTACTATTCCATTTCAGGATATTAGATACTCTAAGAATTTAACTTCTTTTCTGTGGAACACATATTTCTTTATTTGAATATATAGATTATGTTTTTTAAGCTTTTATAGTATCTTTCTAGTATACTTAACATATTCTTTTAGCATCCCGTTCGTGTATATAAGTATATTATTAAGATATGCTATTATAAATACATCTAGATATTCCCTTAGCACATAGTTAATAATTGTCTAGAATATTACTAGTACGTTCGTAAGTCTAAATAACATAACTAAGTATTTAAATAACCTATATCTTGTTTTTAGTATAGTCATCCATTCATGTCCTTTGGCTATTTATATTCTATAGTATCTATTTTTAATATTAAAAAGACTAAACTATTTAGCTCCTCTGAGTTTATCTATAAGTTCTAATATTAAGAATATAGAATAATAATTTTTTACTATAGCTTTATTAAGGTGTCTGTAGTCAATATATAACCTTAATTTACTATTTTTTTTAGTATAAAAAGTATTAGTAATGCTATAGTGCTTTTGCTTTCCTATATATATCCCTTTTTTAAGTTTTTATTTAAATATCATCATAACTTCTTTTGCTAATTAATAGATAGTTAGTATAATAGTCCTAGTTTTAGATCCGTTCCCTCTTTAAGTGTAATCTTATAGTCCTAGTTTTAGTATTCTAGTAGTTAGTCTTTAGCTTTTTTAAAGAACTATTTTTTAAATTCCCTCTAGTATTTATTTGGCATAATAAACGTGGTATCGTGAAAAGTTATTTTCTTTATTTATATTATAGCTTACGTTTATTTATAGTAGTTCTTCCTAGTTTCTATAGACTTTATTCTTTAGTTAATTAGTAAATTCTATTATACTAGCTAGTCCCATCCTAATATAAAATCTTTACTACTTAAATCTATAATTTTAATATAATAGTTATTTATATAACCTACTGCCTTAATAGTTATATTCTCTATTTTAAGATTAATTAGATCTTTTCTGAATATTACTGGACTATTATTTACGCGTACTACTCTTATAGGTTTCTTTAAAACTCTAGTTAAGATATAATATCTCTATATTTATTTATTTAATATAAGTGTTTTACTAGCCCCGCTGTCTATAAGCGCTTGCGTCTAAAAGCTATTAATATATACATCTATATATAGCTTATTTTTATGTCTTTATTTAAGTCATGTATAGTTAAGTAATAACTTTTATATTTTAACCTTAAATTAATTCTCTAGTAATATAGTTATTACTTACTAGCCTTTTAGTTTTTTATTAGTTATTAACTCCTAAGTAGCAGTTATTTCTTTAGTGTTTTCTTTTTTAGTCTGTAAATAAAATATTACTAGAGTTAGTATTAGTCTTATAATAGTATTTTATACTTGTTTTTTACTTCTTTTCTATAATCTTAGCACTTCTATCTTAAGAAACATTTCTTAGTTATTAGTTTAGTATGTAATTTTATAGCTAACTATCTATCTTAGTAGTGTTTAGCCTAGTAATATTAGTATCCTAGTTAATACTTATCCTAGTCTAACTATTTATGTTTCTTAGTCTTTGGGTCCTAAAGTTCTTCTTTAGAATTCATATAGATTAGTTCTTACTATGTGTTAAGTTCTTATTTCTATACTATTTATTTTAGTATTTATTTTATTATTAATTTTTTAACTCGTATAGTATAGACTGCCTATTTACATTCTTATTTAGTATACGTCTTTTCTTTATATATCTAGTACTTTTTTTATATAGTTCTCTCAGCGGCTTCTTCGTCTTATACTTATAAAATAAGTAAAGTAAGTTTTTTTTCTAGTTTTCTATTTTAGTCCCATCCTAACTCTAGATGTCCAACAGGGTGGTAATAGGTTACATAATTTATAAGTAGTATTAGTTCTTATTTATGAATTTTATTTATCTATATAGCTAGTTTTTATTTACTGAGTTCTTTATACTACTTATTACTAGCTATCTATAATACTTATTAATACTTATATATCCTATCTTTTAAAATAACTTTCTAGTGCTTAGTGATATAATATTTCTCTATATAGTATTTTAATCTATAAATCCAGTAGTGTTCCTAGCTTACTTACTGTCTAATTATTATAGATATTAGCTTTTTACCTTCTATTATCTCTTAATCTTATTGTTATCTGAATTTCTAATTCTCTGCTCTAAAGGGTCCTTCTTTCTGTTAGATTATCTTATAAAATTAGTTAGCTTCTTCTATAGAGCTAGCCTGGTGTTATTTAATAGCAGCTTTTTATATAATAGTAATCATGTTATTAACCTGTCCTGCTAAATAATCCTTGACCTACTAATATAGTATTTCGTATTCTTATCTGAAGTGTGTGTGTTTTTTATAGATTTAGTATTACTTCTTCTAAATCTATTATATAATAGCCTCTTTAGTTATCTAGTCTTTAGCTAGTTCTATTTAAACTATGGTAATCTTAACCAGCGCCTTAGTTTAGACATAAGCCTATTTAACATCTACTCTTTATTATTTATAGTCTTTAATAAAGTGTTCTTTCTTTCCGCAACTAAGACATGCTCTGCGTGCGTACTGATCTATTTATTTCTTAATTTATTTATCTTATTTTCATCTGTTAACCCATGCGTTTTTAACTGACACTTAGTTAATTTCTATTACATTATAGGTTTAGTTATCTTTTCTATTCTTTCATGGTGTATAGATTACTGGCCTAGCGTTGTTTTTTTTTTCTTGTTCCCTCTAATACTAATAGTTGTCAATTGTCACCGCTTGTTCGATGATTCCTAGAAGTGTGCTAGGTCGTTTTCCTTAGGAAATCTCATCCTTAATCCTGTCTTTTAGTCCTGCGTAGTACATTATGACCAGGGGTTAATCTGCCTAGTCTAGTTAAGATTAGATTTGCTTGAATTCTGCCGTATAGTTGGCTGCTGATGTGCGTTGTTTAAGCTGTTGGAGCTTCTAAATTACCTCTGCTTCTTTATTAATTTCTCTGAAGACTACAATCATTTCCTTCTTGAAGCTCTCATAGTTTTCGAAGGTTCTTTTGACATCGTTGTTGCAGTTCGTGAGTCCCGCCGATCCTAGGTTAGGGTCTCCTTTGGCCAGATAATTCTTTGTGAGTGGTTCAAACCATTTCATGGCTCTTCCTATCATGTTCATACCGGCTGCCAGGATCCGATCTTGGTCAGTCGTGAATGAAGATTGATTGAACCAACAGTAAAGGTCCATCGCGGCCATAAAGGTTTTTAGTTCGTCTCTGTTGCCGTCAAACTTTGCAGGAGGTTGTATCTTTGCTGTTTCTTCCCTGCTAGTCTTGCCTGCTGCTATTTGTTACTACAGATTGACTAGGGCGTCGCGTAACTCTATAATGGCTGCTTCTTATTCTTGAATGATTTATTACGCACTCTTACTTCCTCCTGATGTACTTCCGGTAGTAGATGAAGGTCCTGCCATGACTTCTTCTTTACTGCTACTTTCTTCTAACGAATAAAGTTCCTGTTCGTCCTTATAGTGGGTCGTCATAGACCGTAATTAGAAATTCATTATTAGAATCAATCCAACGTCCTCTCCTACACTTTGAAAGGGTAGTTATAATGTTATGAGTTGCTTTAACTTAACGGTACGTTTTGCGTCAGCAACTCTGCCCTGACTGATTACTCAATAAGCTCTTAGCCCTTTCCGTATCTGGAACAGATAGCCCTAGGATTAACAGGATAGAGGTTGTGCTTTATTACAAGGTAGGGAGAGAGTGTATAATAGATTTAATAAGATAGTTGTCAAACTAATTCACTCAAGTTCAAGTCTCAACTTAGAGAGAAGATCTCGATTTTAGAGTAACTATAAAGAATTATAAATATCCCCGAGCCGTTCCACGTCTTATATTTATAGGAAACTCTTTGTGCGTACATTATATACCTGCCAGCAGTATGTTGGATACTGCTAGAGAAGATGATGAAGATGAGTCTAGTCTTGGTATTATCTTTCTTATCGGTACTCATCTGCCAAGCCTCACTTGGTCACGTGCGCGACTGCTTCCAATCCTGTGGCATAGTTCCGTATTTCTGTCCTCGCTTCTTGGCTCGTATCTTGGCCTGTGCTAGTACGTCCCGTGCCTGCTTGCAATTCTTCCTTTCCAGCTCGAACATACGTTTCCATTCTAGAGCTTTATTGGCTGTTGTGGCTAATTTCTTTAGCTCTTTGGGTACAACTGCCTTACTGTTACCGTCCGTAACAAGTAAGAACTAGTTTATATAAACTTAGAAGATAAACTATAGAACCCAAACTCAGATAAATATAAGTAGCTATTATGGGATAAATGCTAGCTAGAATACTAATTATACTAAGCTAAATACTACTAAAAAAGATAGTTAGCCACAGAATTACATAAGAAACTCATATATTAAGAATGTATTTTAGGATAGAAATACTAGGATTATAGAGAATAAGCTAAAAATGTATATAAGGTACTTAATAAAAAAGCATGCTAACTTTAGAGATATCTAATCTATAGACCTAAAAAAGAAACACTAAAGAAGCAACTGCTACTTAGGAGTTAACTATATATAAAAAACTAGAAAACCAGTAAACTATAACTAAGCCACTAGAGAATTAAGAACTAAAGGTTAGAAATAACATATTAATTATATACACATAACTAAACTAGAGGAAATATGAAAATAAGCTATATATAAATATATATATTAATAGTAACTAGATACTAGCACTTATAGACAGTAAAGCTAGTAAAATACTTATATTAAATAAATAAGTATAGAGATATTAAATACTAACTAGAGTTTAAGATAAACTTGTGTGAGTAAAATATATAGATAATAATCTAACAGCATTTAAAAAAAGTCTAATTAATCTTAAAATATAGAATATAACTATCTAGATAGCAGGTTACACGGATAACTACTATATTAAAATTATAAATCTAGGTAGTAAAGATTTTATCTTAGGATAGGACTAGCTAGTATAATAGAATCTACTAATTAATTAGAAAATAAAGTCTATAGAGACCAGAAGGGGCTACCACGGATAAATAAAAGCTATAATATAGATAAAGAAAATAACTCTTTATAATACCACGTTTATTATACTAGATAAATACTAAGAAGAATTTAGAGAATAGTTCTTTAAAGAAGCTAAAGACTAGCTATTAGAATATTAGAACTAGGATTATAAAATCACGCTTAAGAAAGAAATAGATTTAAAACTAGACCTATTATATCAAGTACCAGTCCACTAGTAAAAAGAGTTACGAAAATTCTTATAAAAAAACTAATAAAAAGAATATATATAAATAAGTTAAAGCAAGATAGCATCACCAATCCTCTTTATACTAAAAAAAAAATAGAAAGTTAAGATTATATATTAATTATAAATACCTTAATAAAGTAATAGTAAAAAATTGCTACCTAATACTACTAATTTTAGAACTCATAAACAAACTTAGAGAAGCCAGATGGTTTAGTCTTTTTAATATTAAAAATAAATACTATTAAATATAAATAGTCAAGGAACATGAATGAATAACTATATTTAAAATAAAATATAGATTATTTAAGTACTTAATTATGCTAATGGGACTTACTAATACACTAATAACATTCTAGATAATTATTAACTATATACTAAGAAAATATCTAGACGTATTTATAATAGTATATTTTAATAATATATTTATATATATAAATAGAACGCTAGAAGAATACGTTAAGTATACTAAAAAAATATGACAAAAACTTAAGAAACACAAGCTATATATTTAAACAGAAAAATATATATTCTATAGAATAGAAATTAAGTTCTTAAGATACTTAGTATCCTAAGATGGAATAATAGTTAATTTAGATAAGATAAAAAATATACTATCTTAGCCTACACTAATAAATATAAAAAAAGTTTATTTTTTTCTTAGATTTATAGGTTTCTGCTGATAATTTATTAAGAACTACTTAAAAATCACATCACCCTTAACAGAATTACTTAAGAAAGATTAATAATTTAAGTAGAAATAATACAAAGAAAATACTTTTAAGATATTAAAAGAGATATTCTAATAACTACTAATATTAAAGATATTTAATTTATAACTTTAAATGGAGATACATGCAGACGCATCAGACAGAGCTATAAAAGTTATTTTATTATAAATATAAAATAATAAATAAAAATATTTAGTAGACTTTTTATCTTATAAGCTTCTAACTACTAAGTTAAACTATAACATTTATAACAAGAAATTATTAGTAATAGTTTAAGTATTTAAGAAATAAAGATATTACTTAGAAGGAACTAAGTACTATATTATTATATATTTAGATTACAAGAATCTGACGGCATTTATAATAATAAAGAAATTAAATTAATAATAAGTTAGATAGTAGGAATTAGTTTCTACTTTTAACTTTTAAATATTTTATAAATTAGGAAAAGAAAACACAGCGGCTGACACACTTAGTTAAAGAGCAAATTATATAAGAAATATACTAAAAATCTATAATATAATACTTAGATAAAAAATAGATAGATCTTTAAGAAACTTATAAATAAACATAAAAGCAGTAGTTATTATTAAGAATATATAGTAAAAATAGATTAAAGAATATAACTATAAATAACTATAGTAGCACGAAATAGAAACTATTTTTATACTAGATGTATTATAAACTAAACTTATTAAAAACTAACATTCAGCTAAAATGCACGGACATTAAGGAATTAAGAAAACTATAAAATAAATTAATAGATATTTTTAGATTCCTAGAATATAACAAAAGGTTAGAGCTATTTTTTTAAAGTATATTAAGTACAAAAAAAATAAGACATTAAAATATAAGGAATATGGACTTATATAACTAATTTCTTTACTAGACTAACTATAGGAATTAGTTATAATAGACTTTATTACAGAAATACTAATAATAACTATCTTTTAAGACTAATAGTATGATATAATACTAGTTATAGTAGACTAACTTATAAAATACGCATACTTTAAACTAATACATATAAAGGTTAAAGCGAATGAATTAGTGACATTACTAATTAAACTCTTAATTATATAACATAAATTACTATAAGAATTTATTATAGACAGAGATAAATTATTCACATTAATATTTTAAAAAACGTTTATTAGGAAACTAGGAGCTGAGTATTAACTCTTAATAGCATTTTACCTATAAATAAATAAGCAAACAAAATAAACAAACCAGACATTAGAATAATATCTATAAATATACGTTAATAAATAGTAAGATAATTAGATTAACTTACTACTAATAGCTAAATTTATATACAACTCTATGAAATTATTAACTATAAAAAGATTACTATTCTTTATAAACTATAGTTATAAGCCTACAGCTTATCAAGAACCACGGAAACTAGACAAAATATTAGAATTAGTAAAAATAAAGATTAAGAAGTTATAATAACTTTATTAAGAAATAGTAGAAAAGATTACTTAGAAAGAAAACCTCAGCAAGTAACAGAAAAACAAATTTAAAATTAAGAAACTAACTTTTAAAAAGGGGGATAAAATTTTCCTATTATAAAAAAAATTAGAGATAAAACAACCATTAAAAAAACTAAATCACATTAAATTAGGACTATTTAAGGTTAAAAGATAAATAGAATCTATAAATTATAAACTATAACTATCTAAGGATATAAGGATTTACTTAGTTTTTTATATCTTAAGATTAGAACCAGCACTATAAAATACTAAACTATAGATAAGACTTAAACTTAAAAAAGATATAACTAAGTATAAAGTCTAATAAATTTTAGACTATAAATAGTTTAGGTATTAGTGGAAGTATTTAGTTAAATAGAAGAATTACAGACCTAAGGATAATACATGGGAACTAATTAGAAACCTAAAAAATAGTTTAGAGCTAATTAACTAGTACTATTAAATAAACTAAAAAAAGCTTACTTTAAGGCTATATTCTAAGAATAGGATAAATATAGTATATTTTAATTAAAACTAAAGAATAAAAAAGGCGAAGTGATAGGCTAAGAGAAAGCTTAAACTATAGATTATAGTATATAAGTTTCTTAACTTTAAGAATAGGCCTCTTCCTTTTTAAGAGCTTAGACCTTATAAATTAAGGCTATCTCCTAATTAAATATTTTCTTTTCTTTTAAATTTACTTATATGAGCTTATGATAAAGGCGTAACTTATAAACATAAAATTTAGAACATTAATCCTTAATAAAATCAAGTTAGTAACAGAGCTTTACTTTATTATGATTAAAATAATTCTATTCTAATTATAATATAATTAAGTCATATTTTACGTTGCGACTAGTATAGACTGAGTAATAGCTAGAACTTAGATTTATAAAACAATTATTACCTTAATAAAAACAGTTTAAATAAGGTGTTAATATATAATAAGGTTTATTATAGATCTAAAAAGCTAAGTAGTAAGCGCGTATTAGAAATAACTTAGAACATATCATCACTAAAGAGCTAGACAGAAAAGAAAGGGAGTTAAAAGTCTTATAGTCTAGAACATAAAGTAAAAAACCTGCTACCTTTATACTACTTATAAAAGAAAAAAACTATCTTCTAAGATAAAGACTTAGAAAGAGGGGATAGTATTACAGACAGTAATAAAAAAGTAACTATATTTAAAAAGCTAAGAGAACTAGTAATAATAGCTAATAAAGCTTTAAAATAGAAACATATATTTAAGCTTAAATAAAAGAATTATAAGTATATATAGGATATATTAGCATAGGCTAAGGCACAAGCTAAGAAGTAAGAATAGAAATATTAAACTATATAAACAAATCTAGAGCATTTATTCACGTAATAAAAAGTAGAACTTAGTAGATAAAGAAAAAGTAAGATAATAGAATCTCTAGTATATTTAGTAGCTTCTAGTAGTATCTAATATACTACTAACTAGTATACAATATACGCACGAAGGATCTACTATAAGTATAAGGTATTAGACAACTTATAGTTACTTTTAATTCTTTATAGTTACTCTAAAATTAAGATTCATATCTTAAGTAAAATAGTTTAATACTATTCTGTTAAATTTTAACTTATTATATTGCTTTTACTTATCTCTACTAAGTTAACTAACTTCTACTAAGTCTAATAAGCTATCTAATCTAGAAATAAGAAAACTAACTAAGATATTATATAGTTAGTTAGATAGCTAATTACTAGTATAATTTACGTTAGTAAGTTAGTAACCTATAATAGTACCTATCTATTAACAAGAGAAGTTACGAAAATTTCTGTAGAAAAATTAATAAAAGAAATATATATAAATAAGCTAAAGCAAAATAGCCTTACTAATACTCTTTATACTAAAAAAAAAAATAGAAAACTAAAGTTATATATTAATTATAGATACCTTAATAAAGCTATAATAAAAAATTATTACTTTATATTATTAATATTAGAACTTATAGACAAGCTTAGAGGAGCTAAGTGGTTTAGTTTTTTTAATATAAAAAATAAATATTATTAGATATAAATAACTAAAGAACATAAATAGATAATAGTATTTAAAATAAGATATAAACTATTTAAATATCTAGTTACGCTAATAGGACTTACTAATGCACTAGTAATATTTTAGACTATTATTAACTATATACTAAGAGAGTACCTAGACGTATTTATAATAATATATCTTAATAACATACTTATATACATAAATAGAATACTAGAGAAATATGTTAAGTATATTAAAAGAATATTATAAAAGCTTAAGGAACATAAGCTCTATATTTAAATAGAGAAATATATATTCCATAAGATAAAAATTAAGTTCTTAGGATACTTAGTATCTTAAGATAGAATAGTAGTTAATTTAGATAAAGCTAAAAATATTCTATCTTAACTAATACTAATTACTAAGCGTAGCGAAGCTTTCTTCTATTTAAATGGGGGGGTTTTTAGTTTAGAAGTCCATTAAGATAGCACTAAGGTTTCTTATATTCTGGTTAGTTAGAAAAAACGACCTTACGTAATCAGGTTCTGGTTGTTCTGTACTAGAGGAATACTAAAGTTTACTGAAAATTCTTACATGACTAATACTTTAACGCCTTAACTAATATCTCTTTTATATAACTTTTCTTATACCTAATACTTTCCTAATAGATTTATTTCCTCTTTATAACTAGTGTGGTAACCCTAAAGATGCTGCTACTAATAAAATAATCTATAGTATTTAGAAAGCTACGTGCTTACGCTGTAGGAATATTAATACATAATATATATATACATCTATACCTATTAAGGCCTCTACGGCTAATTATATATATAGTATAAGCATAAAGCTATATTATCTCTACCTTCTACTTCCTACTATTTTATACTCTTACTATAAGTAGTTATACCTATGCAACGCCTTTTATTAAATGTAGTTATATTTATATAATATTATACGCCCCTAGCTCCGCCTCCTATACTATATAGTTTTTTAACTGTATTATATAGTGCTTTATTTCCACGACGGCAGCGCAGTCCTTCTCGTTATTTACTAGATAAATTAAATAGTAATAATACACTAGCTTAAGCTAACGCCTGCTATGCTTAAACTAAGGTTTAGAGACAACACTACGTTAAGCATTAGGCAGGTAATAAAGTATTATTTATACTATTTATCTTATCTTTAATAAAACGCTAGGAGGAGCTAAATTAGTCTTTTTAGTTAACCTCTCTATCCCAGGATACGGAGCCAAATTAGTCTTTAGACTTAATATCTATATTCTAGAATACTAAGCTAAATCAGCCTTTATAGTTAACATTTATATCCTATAATACTACACTTAATGAGTTCCCTTTTTCCACTCTATCTATACTCCCTAATATAAGTCTATTTTATAACCTGCCGTTACCTAATTCTGTTATAGATCTTTTAAGTAATACTTTCTTAAATAACCCTGCCCTTAGCCTTATAGATTAATAACTAATTAAGAGGTTTTATACCTGTCTTAATAAGCCTATAATAGAGACCTATAGTACTTGTAATGAACGCTGGTTTAATATGAAGCTTATAGATAAAAAGTGCTTTATTTGCCGTAAAGACGAGGCTAAGCACTTAAGACTTAAAGATAGTTCTTAAGATCCTAATTTCGTACCTTTATTCGGCCATGATAATGAGATGGATCCTGGCTTATGGCCTGAGAAGCTTCCGAAACTTTCCACTATAAAGAAAATACTAATTACTTAAGTGTATATCTTCATAGAAGTCCGCTAATATTGAGATACTTAATACAAATATACAGGGCATATTTACCACTTTTTATGTAATATTAGAAAGATTTTTAGTTTATTATTTCTTTTATCTTAAGATTTTAATATTATACTCCTTAAGCCACCCTGTTCTTCTAGTGATAATCATAAACATATTAACTAATAGTTTTAGAATAACTATTATATATGGCGTTGGGTAGTTTAGTGTTAGCTATATTTCTTATAGCAGAATTATAATAACTATAGAGATATTACTATTAATAATAAAGCCTTAAGCGCTCTCTCTAATAATGATTATGTTAACAGTAATTTACCTACTATTAAAGTAGATAAAGTATTTTCTATGTTTACTTAATAAGAATAGTTTATAAATACCACGTAAGAAGGTCTCGCTTATGATTAGACTACTAAAGGTTTAGACACTAATACAAATATACCCTATAAGAATAATAGTGAAGATAATAGTAGAAATAATAGTAAGAATAGTAGTAAGAATAATAGTAAGAATAATCCTGCTTCTTAAGTTACTGTAGTCCCAGATCTGGTTTCTAATACACAGGAGTTAGAGATTCTATAGTGTTAAATTAAAGCTTTAGTCTTACTCTCTATAGCATTTATCTAATATACCCTTTTGTTAGAGTTTAATTGTAGTGAGGTGTTACTAAGTAGGGCTTTTCTAACATACTTTTCTACAAATACAAGAGAGTATATAAAGTTTTGTTAATAATATGTTAACTATAAATTCTACGTTAAATATATGTTATTATATAAGAATAGCTGTATAGCGTAATATCCACGCTTTCATTATGTAGCATTTAATACGATTATAAGAAAGCAGATAAACTTAAAGTCTAGGTTTTTTATATTAAAGATATCTAATAATAAAGACATCTCTATTAATGAGCTTTAGAGTGCTTTTAAGGATAATAGTTTCTAGTCTATAGCTATACTAAACTTAGTTATATGTTTTACTAGAGCTCTCTGTAGGACGCGCTTTTTTTAAATAGATAAGAATAAAGATCTTAAAGCTATAGTATATAATTCCATTTCGCTATTTACTAGAACTAATACCGGGACTAATACCGGGACTAATACCGGGACTAATACTAAGACTAATACCTTTCTAGATACAGCAGCTAAGGAGTCTAAGTTTATTTATTACTTTCTCTATAGCTAATTACTATTAGGATAACCTAATATAATATTTATCTTAATATAATAAGTAGAAGAATACTACTCCCACTGCTAGGATTAAGATTACACGTAATAATATTTAAGATAATTTCTATATTATTGCCTATTACTTTTACTGTTATTTTTAAGCTTTCAAGGATAAAGTACTCACCCCTAAGTTTAGTGTTATTAATAATTAGAATTGTTTTAAGTAGTAGAGCTGTAGCAGTACTTATAATTATAGTATATATTACTATAAAGACGCGCTAAATCCTAATAAGGAGCTCTTTAATAAAGATAACCACAAAGCTTTAGCCGAATTTGTAAGATTTTAGAGAGTATATATTTCTACTATATATTCTTAACTTTAGCCTTAAGATATTACTAACGAAGGCTCGCCTCTTTCACTTGCCTATTCTAATATAACCTAAGAATTTAAGCAATTATTCTTAATCTTAACTAGAATTTAAATCCACCGTTGTACAACAGAGTATTACTTAAAGTTTAATAAGAAAATAAAGTAGCTTAAGTGCTGATTTTCTGTTTCTTAGCTATTTACTAAATTCCCTATTATTTACTATAATAAAGGTAAGTCGTATTATCAGTTTTACTCTACATATAATCACTCTTAATTAAATCTATATTATTATATACTCCTAATGGGATGGCTGGCTAATATTAATATTTAACTATATACTAGTACCGCTAGTGTAATAGTATATAATAGAAAGTATACTACTAAATAAGAAAAGCTCTCTAAAAACTATAAGATTATAATTATTAGGATTTTATCTAAACTTAATTCTAAAAGGCCGCTACACTCTTTCATTATAAAAATAATAAATAAACTTATTAGTGAGCGGGACTAGTTAGCTTAGAAGGTTTTCTATTTTTTTCTTAATCTACTATTAGTTTATTACTCTTATTAGGTACTTAATATTGATTATCAGCTAGAAAAAAACCAGCTAAATACGTACTATTTTAAGAAAAGAGGTAATAAAGATAATAGAACTCTTTATTATAGTAAGAGTTTTCTCTAAAAGTATAAAAATTATTCTAATCTATATAATCTTTTTTTTTATGATTTTCTTTTTAAATATAATTATATTGGCGATATAAAGAAGAGGTCTTGGGCTAAGCTAAGAATTTTAAACTTTATATTCTAATATTATTTTAACCATAACTTAGCGCAGTTTACTCGTGTTAAACTTATACTCTATTATCTATTTTAGAAAATAAGTAAAATTCTTTTGTTTGAGAATAGAATTTTTATTATATATAAGAAGGCTTACTAGTACTATAAGTCCTACTATAATCATCTATAAGATAATTTATATAAGGAAGAAGAATTATCTACTAAAGAGAATAATCCAGACCTTAAAAATATTAATAAAGAAGAGGAAGACTTTGATTTATCTTAGAAAAAATTAGCCGCTCATCAACCAGGCATATAGAGTATTTTAGTTAATAAAGAAAACTTAAAAGATTATCTTAAAAATCACGTAATAGATTAGTCTACTTAAATTAGTACCTATAACCTTAATTCTTTTACGTACTAGAAGTAATAAAAGGCTGATTATCCTGTTAACCTTATTATCTAGGCTAGGGGAATATATAAGACTCTTACTAAAAAATAAAAGTTATTTAATAAGCTTATTATAAACTACTACTAGTTAATTTTAGTTAGAGAAAACCCCTTATAGCAGCTAGTTAACCTAAATAGAGAAGTAGAGTTTAGAAAAATATATATTATAAAATTTATCTCTACTAAGCTTAATAACTTAGCTACTACTTATAGATATTATTCTCTAATAATTTAAGCAGCACTTACAGGTTGTGTTGCCCATAATATTTCTAGTAAGACACTAAATATACTATTTTATATTCTAATTAAGAGTATAGAGTTTACTAAGTTATTATTATAAGCTATTTAGGCTCTCCAGACTACGTTTAAGAACATTTAGTATCTAGTTATAGATGAAAAATCTATAGTTAGCTTAAAAATACTTACTTAAGTTAATTTACAGTATAAGAAGATCTTTCTATTATCTAGTTATCTTCTTTTTAGTAGCTTAAGTGTGGTTTTAGCTGGAGATTTCTTTTAACTTCTATCTATAAGTACAAGGCCTCTATATAATACTTATATATTTTAGAATATAAGTAAGACATTCGGGCAGCAGCTATATTAATAGTTTAAGAAATTTATTATCCTTAACGTTATAATGCGATAGTAGGGCTATAATTAAGGGACTTTTTATAACACGTTAGGTTATCTTTATATTAGAAAGATTATAGTTTAGAACTAGCTTTTATTTACTACTAGAATTTAATTAACGCTTTTTATAGATAATATTAATTTATTCTAAGACGCAATCTATATCTACGCTAAGAGAACTTAAGTCTAGAAGTTAAATTATTACTAGCTATAAGATTTTAGCTAATCTATAATAGCTATTACAGCTAGCTATAAAGACGTAGGGGCTAAAAATTCCACTATAAAAAAAACTAAAAACCTTAAGACATTACTTTTTTTAAGTATTAGCTTACGGGTTATGCTTATAGATAATATATAGATAAAAAAAAAGCCTAGTAAACAGTACTCTAGGTGTATTAGATGATATTATATAGTTAAGTAATACTATAAACTCTTAAAAAAAAGCCCTTTTAGTGTTACTTATTACTTTTAATGACTATAATAGGCCATCAGTATATAAAACCTCAGGTAGGAAAAATGTAGTATTAATTTTCTATTATTATTAGGATTTCTGGCATGGGAAAGTTATATATTTATAGACTTAGTTCTTTTTAGTAGTAGCTTATACTATTACTATTTATAAGTCATAAAGTATTATTATTAAACAGGCGGTATTAGATATCTCAGATAAAAAAGACTTTATTTTTAGATTAACTTATATAGCTATTTCACGCTGCAAGACTCTCTAGGGTGTGCTATTTATAAATACCTTTAACTTTTAAAAATTAAAGTAAAAAGAAAGTAAGATAACATATATGAGACAGGCTAATATTAATAGGCAGTTTTAATATTAAGTTATAGTTACTAATACAGTGTTTAGATCTTAAAGGGAGTAAATATATTTATAGTTAAATAAACTAATACTAACTAATATTTAGAACTTTGTTATTCTGTATTTACTTCTGCCTAGACCTATTAAGCAGCTTAATCTATACACTAATATTTTTTGGCATAAAATTATTATTATCTGAAAGCTAGTTAAGTAGGTGCTTAGCATTATCCTTATTAAAATTCCTAAAGTAAAACTTTTTAGTAAAGTTTCTTATTATATTAGACTAAAAAGCACCTAGAAGACCTAGGTATCCTAATATAGATATTAACTAAATTTCGGACTAAAGATATTAGCTATAAGATTATGCTGTAGTAACTACTGCTATGATAACACATTTTAAACAGCTAAATAAGCTATAAAAGAGTGGAATTAGATAGCTACTAATTAAATTTATTTTAAGTATTAAGACGCCGCGTTCAATTACCAGAGCATATAAAGCTTTTAAAATAGAAATCTAAATTATATTAGTAATATACTAATACCTAGACTAATACCTTATCTTATAGTAGATACTAAGTAGTATAGTTAACTTCTTCTTTATAGGAACATCTTTAAGATTTATGCTCTTTTATGCTTAACTTACTTAGTTAAAGTGCTTAGCTTATATTATTATTATCAGATATTTCTAAACAGGTATTAGTTTAGTATTAGTTTGAAACTAAGAAAATAGATTTTTATCTTAAATCATGATTTGCTTATAAGCCTAATAATATATCTAAAGTCTGTCTAAGTAAGGAGCTGCTTTAATTTCTTAATAGTACTTTTTAATACTATACCCCAAAAGTGTTACACTACGCGCTACTGTGTTATTAAATTTAGTATAACTAAATTCTTAAGTACTTAAAGTTATTCTTTAATAGTAGTACTTAGTTCTACTTTATTATTATTATCTACGTTATTATTATCACCCGATACAGTATTACCAAGGATAGAAGATTAGAAGGGATATTCTTTATTAGGGTTTTATAGCTTTATTTTTTAGGTTTAATAAATACTAACTTTAAACCTACTAACGTTAGTAACTAATACTAAGACTAATACTTTATCTGCTTATAGTTTTTTAATAGCCTTAGTTTTTATCTTCTCTTTTAGATTTTTTGTTATAAACTTTTTATTTTTCTCCTTAGTAGTGTTAATTTCAGCCGCATAGTCCTTCACATATTTTATCTAATATTTTAAGATAAATTTATTTATTATATTCTTATCCCGTGTTAGGGCTAGCTTTTTATTCTCTAAATTATTATATCTATTCCTCTCTTTAGCAGTATGCGCATTATTTAAATATTTATTATCTTTTTTTTAGTGTTTATTTAGTAACGTTATAGAGGCAAGTTTTACAGCGCATTTTAAAAGCATAATAAATAACTAGTAAATAAAATATTACTAATATATAGTATTAGTCTAAGTATTAGTTACGCGGCGTAAAAACTTACAAAATATTATTTTAATAAGATTAGTATATTAGTATTAGTAAGAAAGTAAAATAAAGTTAAATAAATAAATAGTTTATATACTAAGTAGCTAATTAGATACTTATGTTTTACTAAAATTTCTTTTTTTACTTACTTTTATCTGTATTTTTACACTAATCTTAACGCCCCAACATTTTAAAATCTACTTTAATACTTAATTTAATTACTAATTATTTTATTTTAACTAATACCTGCCTAATATCTTAACTATGGCTAGTATAAAGTAGGTTACGTTTACTGGTTTTAATAAGTCTTATAATAATTCTGCTAGTACTAAGTAGGTTATGCTTATTAGTTTTAATAAGCCTTATAATAATCTTTCTAGTATAAAGTAAGTTATGTCTGGTTTTAATAAGCCTTATAGTAATATCTTCAGTATAGAGAATATTATACTTAGTAGTTTTAATAAGTTTAGTAATAATATTCCCAGTACCTAGCATGTTATGCCCGGTGGTTTTAATAAGCCTTATAATAATATTTCTAGTACAGAGTATGTTACGTATACTAGTTCTAATAAGGTATATAAGAATATTCTAAGTAAGAAATATATTACGCCTACTAGCTTTAATACGTTTTATAAAAATCTTATTAGTAAAGTAGTATATAAACTAGTTTAAAAGTTAGCCTGTAAGACTATTACTACTACAGATTAGTTCTTAGTATTAGGTAAAGTATTAATTAATTATAATTAATACTTCGTAGTTTTTTAGTCTTAAATACGTATTAAACAGCTTCTAGTAGCTTTAGCTAGTAATAAATCTTAAATTCTATTATTTTTATGTTTTAACTCTTTTAGTAATAATCATAAGCGCAAGCCTAGTAGTACGTATTTCTAATTTTCTTTTCTTTTCTTTTATTTTATTTTTTTTATTTTTATTTCTGATATTAAGTTAACAATTTACAGCTAGTGCGCTACACGAGATTAAATACTATTAATATTACTAAAAATATCTATTAAAACGTCTTCCATTCTAGTGACTGGTCTATAAGATTATTAAAGATTTTAATAATAATCTCTAGATTTAGGCTATAGCTCTTAACGCTCTACAAGAAGCCACAGAGGCTTTCTTAATTAATGTTTTTAAAAATAAGTATTTTTAGGTATTAGTCTTAGTATTAGTCTAATTAGCTTTAGCTGTTAATCTATCTGCTATTTATACTAAGCAAGTTATAATTTAATTTAAGAATTTCTATTACTCCTTCTAGATTATTTATTATCTAGTTGGTTATATTAATCTTATTAGTAATATAAATCTAGCTCATATCACTAGAGCCGGCTATTACTAGTAGAGGCTAATAATAAAAAAATAGAGCTAAATATAAGGTTTAGCATTAAATTAGAGTTTAGTATCTTATTTTTAAATAAGTAGAGTTTTGGTATCTACTCTAAGCTTAAAAATAAATAAAAATCCATACTATAGCTTTATTATATATAATTATGTATAACTTAAAATTCTAATATAAATTTATAATATACTTCACTACGCTCAGCCCTCTAACATTTATATTAGCTTTAGTATTTTAAATATAAAAAAAGTTTATTTTTTCTTTAGATTTATGGGATTCTGCTAATAATTTATTAAAAACTACTTAAAAATTCTATTACTTTTAATGGAATTACTAGAAAAGGATTAATAATTTAAGTAAGAATAACACAAGGAAAACGCTTTTATAATATTAAAAAAAATATTCTAATAACTTCTAATATTAAAAATATTTAATTTATAACTTTAAATAAAGATATATATAGACGTATTAAATAGAGCTATAAAAGCTATTTTATTATAAATATAAAATAATAAATAAAAACACCTAGTAGACTTCTTATCTTATAAACTTATAACTACTAAATTAAATTATGATATCCACAATAAGGAACTATTAGTAATAGTTTAAGTATTTAAGAAATAAAGATATTACTTAAAAGCAGCTAAGTATTAAATTATTATATATTTAAACTATAAGAATTTAACAGCATTTACGACAACTAAGACGCTAAATTAATAATAAATTAGATAATAGAAATTAGTTTCCACTTTCAATTTTTAAATACTTTATAAATTAGGAAAAGAAAATATGGTGGTTGATATATTTAGTTAATAAGCAAACCACATAAAGAATATACTAGAAATATATAATATAATACTTAAATAAAGACTAGATAGATCCTTAGAAAGCTTATAAATAGATATTAAAATAATAGTTATTATTAAAAACGTATAGTAAAAATGAATTAGAGAATACAATAATAGATGATTATAATAATATAAAATAGAAACTATTTTCATACTAAATATATTATAGCTGGAACTTATTAAGGACTAATATTTAGCTAAAATACATAGATATTAAGGAATTAAGAAACTATAGAACAGATTAATAGATACTTCTGGATTCCTAGAATATAAAAAAAGATTAGAGCTATTCTTTTAAAGTGTATTAAGTATAAAAAAAACAAAGTATTATAATATAAGAAATATAGACTTATGTAACTAATTTCTTTACTAAACCTACTATAAGAATTAGTTATAATAGACTTTATTATAAGAATACTAATAATAACCACCTTTTAAGGCTAATAGTATAATATAATACTAGTTATAGTAAACTAACTTATAAAGTATATATACTTTAAACTAACGTATATAGAGATTAAAGTGGATGAATTAGTAACTATACTCATTAAGCTACTAATTACATGATATGGATTATTATAAGAATTTATTATAGATAGAGATAAATTATTCACGTTAATATTCTAAAAAACGTTTATTAGAAAGCTAGAAACTAAATACTGTCTCTTAACAGCATTTTATTTATAGATAAATAAATAAATAGAATAAATAAATCAGACATTAAAATAATACCTATAAATATATATTAATAAATAATAAGATAATTAGATTGACTTATTACTAATAGCTAAGTTTATATATAACTCTATAAAGTTATTAACTATAGGAAAATTACTATTTTATATAAACTATAGTTATAAACCTACAGCTTATTAAGAACCACAGAAACTAAATAAGATATTAGAATCTATAAGAATAAAAATTAAAGAATTATAATAACTTTATTAAGAAATTATATAAAAAATTACTTATAAAGGTAATCTTAGCAAACTTATTAAGGATAAGTCTAAAGTTAAGAAACTAACTTTTAAAGAGAGAGATAAGATTTTCCTATTATAAAAAAATTTAGAAACTAAACGACTATTAAAAAAACTAGATTACATTAAACTGGGACTATTTAAAGTTAAATAATAAATAAAATCTATAAATTATAAAATATAATTACCTAAGAATATATAGATTTACTTAGTTTTTTATATGTTAAAGTTAGAACCAGCACTATAAAACACTAAACTATAGATAAAACTTAAACTTAAAAAAGATACTATTAAGTATAAAGTCTAATAAATTCTAAACTACCAACAGTTCAGGCGTTAGTAGAAATATTTAGTTAAATAAAAAAGTTATAAACCTAAAGATAATACATAAAAGCTAGTTAAGAATCTAAAGAATAGTTTAAAGCTAATTAACTAGTATTATTAGATAAACTAGTAAACGTTTACTCTAAAGTTATATTTAATAAATATAGAGAATATAAGACATTTTACTTAAAACTTGAAAAGAAAAATAAAGTAATACTAAATGCTATAGATAGTAGTATACTAAATTAACTCTAATAGTTTTACTTTTTTTTTCTATTATATAAACTTTATTAATTAAGATAAGCTCGCGCTGGAATATCTCCTTTTTCTAAGAATTTATTTAGGCTAGTTACTAACAGAGCCGAAATTTATAAACCTAAGACTTATAATTTAAATCTAATAATTACTATTAAATACTTTATAACTAATCTAATAAAATATAACGAGCCTTAAGAGACTTCTAATAGGATTTCTTAATTTACTAGTATAATTTCTTTTTATTATAATTTAAATAATTTTATTCTTATTATAACACTATAAGATTGCACTTTACGTTTTGATTAATATACTTAAAATATTATCTAGAAGCTAAGTTTACTAAATAATGGTAGTTAATATTATAATAATAAGAATAAGAGAATAGTATAAAATAGCTGTATACTTAGACCCTTTAAGCTAAATAGTAAGCTTATTTTAAAGACAATTCCACTTAAGTCATTCTTAGGAAATTAGAAGGATAGAAAAGGTATAAGAAGTTCTTATAATCTCAGCTTTCACACAAAAAACCAACTACCTTTATACTATTTATAAAAAGAAGAACAAAATAACCTTTAGGCTAAAGGCTTAAAAAAAGAGGATAATATTATAAATTATAATAAAAAAGAAAATGTAAGCAAAGAGGCGTTACTATAAAAAGTATAGTATAAGAAAATATATAAGTAATACTAAAAAATAGAAATAAATTAGAGAAAATAGAACTTACAAATAAATTACTCTATAGTAAGTTTAAGTTCTATAGGGAATAATACCTAAAGTAGATAAACAGGTCATATAACTAGCTATAACAAAATATAAGAAAAATAAATACTAATAAAGAAAATAAGAATAGATATAAACTAAAGCTAAACTTATCTTCCCTTATTTTCTTTAGTAGTATTTAATATACTTCTAATCAGTATACAATATACGCATAAGGAATTTTCTATAAATATAAGACATAAAACAGCTTAAAAATATTTTAGATTTTTTATAATTACTCTAAAATTAAGATTCACACTTTAAGTAAAATAGTTTAATACTATTTTGTTAAATCTTAACTTACTGTATTACTTCTCTCTATCTTAACTAAGCTAAACTAACTTCTATTAAGTCTAATAAGCTATCCAATCCAGATGTGAGAGAACTAATTAAGGTATTATATAATTAGTTAAATAACTAGTTACTAGTTTAAATTTACATTAGTAAGTTAAGCAACCTGTAACAATTTTTTATAATTTTTTTTAAATATTATTAATATTTATTAAAGTTATTATATTAAAGTATTTTAAATTTTATAATAAGTATATAAGTTTATACCTGTTTTTTTAGTATAAAAACTACTTTATATTAAATTACTTAACGTAATAATTATAAAAATATTTAAAAGTATAGTAGTTAACTTTTATTAAAAACCTATAAGTAAAAAGTATAATATTATATTAAGATTTAATAATAATATAGGAATTTTTATAGTATAAAATAAATTAAAGTTAAAACTAATTTTTTAAAAAAGTATATAAAATTATATAATATAAAATTTTTATTATTATTTTTTAGTTTATTATAAATACTTTAATTTAGTAAACAAACTATAATAATTCTTTTTATAAAATATAAATAAACTTTTTATAACCTATTTTATTAAATACTTAAAAAGTTATAATAATTTTTTTTTTAAATAATATAAATTTAATTTATAAAAAAGTTAAAAACCATATTTATAAATTTATATTACTTTATGTTTATTTATTAAAACAAAAGTATATTATTTTATTTTATTAGTTAATTTAATTACTTTATTATAATTACTTTTATAATTTTATAATAATATTTAAAAATATAATATACTAAGTAGTTAATTTTTTAAGTTTTTATAATACTACTATATAAGTAATTTTAAATATTTATAAATATTATATTAAGCTTTAATATATTAAATTTTTTTTTTATTATAATTATATAAAAAGCTTTATAGCTTTTAAAAATTATTTAAAATATTTTTTATTAATTTATAATATTTTTAAGTTATTTTTTATTACTTTATTATTATAGCAACTTTTAAGTTTTCTATAAATAGTTAAAATTTAGTTTTACTTTTTATAACAATATAGTATATTAAATAATATTTATTAAAAGAACTTAAAAGTATTTTAGGTATTAATTAACTATTTTTAAAGTATTAAAATTTATTATAAACTTTTACTAATTAGTTTAAAAGTTTATAATAACTTATAAGTTTATAATAGTTTATAAGTTTTTATAAAATATTAACTTAATTTATAGTAAACGCTTTTATTACTTTAAATATTTAAAATAGTAAAAAAAAAAAAATTTATATTAACAAGATTTTTTATAACTATATAATAGTTTTTAATTATGTTATTTACTATTTTATATTATGTTAAATATTTTATACTATGTTATAGTAAATAGTATAAATTAAAGTTTATTTTTTAAAAAAATATATTTATTAAACTTTATATATTGTTTTTAAAAATTGAAAATAGAAAATTTTAAGTTATATAATACTTTTTTTAAACAAAAAACTTTAAATAAATCTTATAACTATAATTAATTATTTAATGTAAATTATAAAAATAAAAATAAATTAGTTTATAATATTATACTAACTATATATTTAATATAAAATATTTACTACAAAAAAGTATAAATAAAAATAAGTTAGTAGTTTTTAATAAAAAAGTATTTTTATTAAAAAATACATATAAAAAATATTTAAAAAATTAAAACTAACTAAAAGTATATTAAACTAAAAATAAAAGTATTTTAAACTAAGTTTAAAGTTAATAAAAAGTACTACTTATATATATAACTTATATAATAAAATATAACAGAAAATAAAGTAAATAAATTTGTTTTTTTAGTAGTATTTAATATATTATATATAAGTACAAATTATATATATATAAAATTTACTATAAGTATGAAATATAAAAAAATTATAATTACTTTTTTTTTATTACTTTAAAATTAAAAATTATTTTTTAAGTTAAAATACTTTTAAGTAATATAATATAAACTATTTTATTAAATACTTTTTACTTAGTTGTATATTAGTAAGTAAAAAAACTAATTAACTATATTAATAATTAGTTAAAAAAAGTACTTAAATAATACAATACTAAAATTAGTAAGTAAATACTATATAATAAAAAATAAGTTTTATTATAAATATATATATACTAATTAAAATAAGAATTTTATAAAATATTATATAACATAAATATATTAGTTTTATAAAAACTTTTAAATAGTAATAATATTTTACCTCATTTTTAAAGTTATAAACTAAAAAAATTATAATTTTATTTTTTTACTTTTTTATATATTATATTAAGTAATATTTTAATTACTTAAACTTTTTATAAGCTTTTTTAAAAATTATTTAAAACTATACTTTTTTAAAAATAATATTAACTAATTTACTTTATTTTATTTTACTTTTATTACTTTGAAAATATAATTTTAGTAATTTTTTATATTTTTAGTATTTTAGTTTTATTTAATTAATTATTTTAAATAGTTTTTTAAATAACTGTAAATAAATATAGTAAGTTTACAAATTATAATAACAAAATTTTAAAACTAAGTTATATAAACTTATTAATTTTTTTTGTATTTTTGTATTATAAGTTATAGGCTAATATTTATATTAAGTAGATTTTTTATAATTTATAAAATAAACTTAATTTTTTTATTTATAAAAGCTATATTTATAATTTAAATATTTTATATTAATATAAAATTTAGTAATATAGCTATATTTTTAGTAATTAAAATATTAAGTTATTTTATAATTTTTATAGTAAAGTTTATAAGAAAATAGTTTACTATAAAAAGTAGGTTTTTATTTATTAAAAAATTAGTTTATTTTAAGCTAATAAAGTTAATAATTAAAAAATAAAATTTAAATTACTTTTATAAACTACTTTATTTTAAAAAAATTTAATTTAATTTTAAATATACTAGCTTTAGTTATAAAGTTTTTTAATAGCTGTTTTTTAATTTAAATAGTTAATTATAATTAGTTAAAAGTTATAAGTAATAATAGTAAATTTTTATAAATAAGTTTTTATTTTATATAAACTTTATAAAACTAGTTATAATTTTTTTAATAAATTTTTTTACTATAATATTTATAAAAATTCTGTTTACTATATTTTTTAATATATATATTTATATTTAAAAAAATTATAAAGTTTTTAAAAATATTTTTATTAGCTATTATAATATAATAAAAAAGCTATAATTTATATTTAAAATTAAAGTTTAATATTATAGTAGTACTATAAGTAAAAAATTAAATACTTAAAAAAGAATATTAATTAATTACTAAGTATAGTACTATATAATAATTTAAAATATTATATAAAATAAAAGAATAAAATAAATTATAAATAAAGTATTTAAATAAAAGCTTATATATTAGTACAAAGTTAATACATAAATATATAATATAATTTTTTTTTTATAAAAAAGGTTTTTATAAAAACGTTATAAAGTATTATTTATTATTTCTATTTACTGCCTGATTTAGTCTCTCTAATGGGTCTATACAGGCTAATTCCTTTTATAGAAAAAACTTATTAATAAGAAAATATATTAATATACCACGCTAAAGAGGCGTTAATACTCTACTATTATAATACTTCTTTCTTACTATCTTACTTTTTATAGAGTCTATGTTTTTAGCTATTACGTTTATATCTTATAAATAATTTTATTTTCTTCTTTCTCTTATACTCTTTTTTTCTTTTTTCTACTATTAGTCTAGGCTCTGGAATGGGCGGAGGTGGTTTATTTTCTTAATATTAATTACTTTTACTATATAGAACTAAGTAAGTATTTCTGATTTTATAAACTATTTTATAACTACTTAAATGTTATCTCTCTAGCTTAGTATTTTATCTAGTTATTCTAATAGAAATAATGCTATTAGTTTAGTTCTCTTAAGTCTAAAATAGTAGAGAAAAATATAGTGTATAGTTTATACTAGCTAACTATAGTTATATTATAAGAACTTATTTAAAACCCCTATTTTTACTAGCCAGGCATTAAGGCTAAGGACTTTTGTATATAGTAAAAATAGAGTAGTAGCTTCTACCTTTAAAAGTCCTTTATAAAATAGGATTATAGATATTTTCTATAAGGTATATTAGATAGTTATTATTTATTCTTTTATTACGCTTTATTATTAGTATTACTATTTTTTATTTACTTACTTTAAAGTAAGGGTGGCTGTGCGCTAGTGATATTAATAGCTATTAATATAATATACTTATATTTCTTCTACACGTTTTTGTTTCTGTTAGTACTAGTAATTTTTAAAGGTTTCTCTTATAGAGTAGGCTAGGACTTCTTTCTTATATTCTTTTACTTAGTTTTAAAGCTTTTCTAGTAGAGTTAGCGGTTATATTATAATCTACTATTAACTTACTAGTAATATTTAGATATTATTAAGAATACTTATTATCTTTTTTTCTATTAAGTCCTAGCTAGTATCTAGAGTCCTCTAGAGAGCTATAATATTTATATAAAGTATAATTAATAGGACTACTATCTCTCTCTTAATAGCTATTATTAATATTCTCTTATATACTCTTATAATTTTATAAAAATACTAGTTTTAAGTTTTCTGAAGCAGTAGGATGAGATTCTTTATTATTAAGTTACTATTATCACGAATTCCCTATATCTAGGTACTGTAGAGTATTATTGGGTGGATAATTACCATATATAAAAAATATAAGCGTCTTATAAACAGGCTTTATATTAATATAATAATTTATAATATAGCTTTAAAAGCTACTATGCCCTTTTCTACTACTTTATAAATATATTCTTTTTATTAAAACTTTAGGTCTACCTAGACCTTAAGAACGCATATACTTAAGCTTTAGAGAGTAGTTTTATAACTAGTAATTTATACTATTAACACTAAGTCTACGCTATTATAGCGTTTTTTTCTAGTAAAATATATAAGCTAGTATTTCTTTAGTATAAATATAGTATTATCGTGTTTAGCTTATATTATATATTAATTATATACAGCTATTAGGCATTAGTAATTCTTAATAACTAAATTTTCTTATAAAATAAGGTTTATATTATTAATAAAGCTAAACGCTAGTATATTATTATTTAATCACTAAAACTCCTTTAAAAGCTCTAATATTGTTATAGTTGGTATGCGTAAGTAATAAGTAAGTGGGAGTATAACCTAACTATATTAAACTAAGAAGCAAAGTGCTGTTATAAAGGCTAAAGCTATATATCTCTATTAAGGCTAAGCTTAAGTATAAGCTAGGTATAGGCTTAAGTATAAGCTAGGTATAAGCTTAAGCTTAAACCTTAGCTATAACTACAGTACACGCCGTTACAAATATAAAGAAAAGAAATAAAATTAGTGAAAGTAAGAATCCCTATAGGATACCTATTTATATTTAAATCTATTTACTTTAATATCTAGAAAATGTAATGCGTGTTTATTAAGTAGTTATAAAGCTTTATATAAAGTAAACTATCTATTCTAGTAGCCTCTTCTTTCTTAGAATATATAGTAAATGTTTATAGGGGACGTTAAAAGCTTTAGCTAGATTTAAGCTTAGTATTAAAATAATATAGCCTAAACGCGCTCTTTATGCTGTTTAAATGCTAGAAATAAGTATACTAATTACTAAAAGTATTAAGCGCTTCTTTCTTACTTCTATTTAGTTCTAAAAAAGTAATTTATATCTCTTAATAGCTACTACTATTATATCTACTACTTATTTTTTAATTACCTTAGCTAGGGTGTTTTCTCACGTGATTAATTAATAGCTTTTTAAAAAAAAGTAATTCTTCTTACCTTCTTTACATAAAGTAATTATAATTAATTCTTTAAGGTATATTAGTATTATTCTGCTTTTAAGATACTAGTAAACCGCCTATACAAGTTTCTAAGCTATTAATAAGAATATAATATTTAAAATCTTATTTAGTATACTATTAAGGCTTAGGGCTTTTCTATTTAGAAGTTTTATAATTAAATTACTTATTACCTTTTTAGATATATATAGATTAATGTTAATTTAAGTATACTCTAGCTATATCTTATTATTAATATCTTTTAAATTAGTTTCATCTATACTTAAGAAAAACTTCTTAGCTAAAATTTTTATCTTTATAGTATTATCTTTAGTAAAAAGGTTACTAGTTAAGTTTTTAAAATTAGAAAAATAGAAATTATTTTTTATTACATTAGCACTTTTTTTACTCCATTTTAAAAAAGTCTATAGTCTTTTATTATATAGTTTTATATAGTTTACTATAAATTCTTATATGAATTATCTTTAGTTATTTCTTTTTACTTTTTAGATTTTTTTTCTAAAGCTGGTTGGACAGCGCTGTTAGGGAGTAATAAAATATAAATAAAATTAGCAACTATAATAACATTATATAATATAAGATAAATTATAAGATATAGCTTACTAAGCTATATATAGGAGCTATAGACAGAATATATATAAGATTCTAAAAAAAGAGAGCCTACACGGTCTATATAGAAACTCTATATAGTACTTAATTTAAATAGATTTAAAAATAATAGTTCTTATAAGACTATACTATAATAAGCGCTTTATAGCTCTAATAGTTATAATTTTTTCTATAGTTATATTACCAGCACTTTATTTATTTAATGTTTATAAGAAATTAAGTTACTTTTAGTAATTATATTTTACACACTTATAGACTAAGTCTTATATGTAAATAGTAAATCTTAAAAGTATATATAATTTCTTTCTAAAAGACTTCTAGGGGTTCCAGGGCTATTATTTATTTAAGATTTTTAATATCTTAAAGAAATTCTTTTATATCTAGTTTTTTAAGCATATAGTGTTTATTTTTTTTTTATAAATAAATAACAGCATCTATTTAGATTTATATTAGTATATAGTCTTTTATTAGAGTTTATTTATTCTTAGTTTTATAGAAGCTAACTCTTTTATATATTATGTTTAATAGAAATATGAGGTTAATAATACTCTTTTTTTATTCTCTTTTTTATATTAATTTATCTTATAGTATAGCGAGTTAAAGACCTTATATTTTTATTTTAAAAAGTAGGTGTTTTGCCTGTGTTTCGCTTATAATATAGCTTCTCTTTTATATTAAATAGTATATATTAAAGTCTCTAAGAAATATAACTTCTTTTTTTACTTTCTTAATTATTTTATTAATCTCTAGCTAGATCTTCATCTGTTAGTAGTCTTTATATAAGTTATAAATATTAATAATAGTAGTCTCCAGCCTCTCTAGGCAAAGCTAGAGTGTTATAATAAATAGATTATATTATTTATATTTTTAATACGCAGCATTAATATTTTAGCTAATTATAAAATATACTTTTATTATAAAGTTTTCTTTATAAGCCAGAGCGTATTTATATAAGTAGTATATTAATTTAGTATATTTATTATATACTAGTTTTTAGATTATAAGTACTTAGTACTTTATTTATGTTGCTCTATTAAAAAAGAAATAACATACACCTTAATTTACGTTTTTATAGTTATATTAGATAATAATAAGTTTATTTATTTAGAGTAGGTATAAAGTCTTCTATATTAATATTAGAATTATTTTTTATTTTTATTTAAGCTAGGTATATATTACTTATGTTTAGTATAAGCCTTAATTATAATATATCTCTACTAGTAACTTCTATATAAAAGGGTCTATCTAGTCCTTTTTTTTAGTAATAGCCTTCTATATAAGTTATCTAATAGAATAATCTATTTTTTTTATTATAATAGTAAGTTACCCTATATAGGGTTTAGTTATTTTATTTATGTTTTTTCTATAGTATAGATATAAAGTGTTTGCTTAAAAAAGGCTATTTTTTTTATCTAAATCTTTTTTAGATAGCTCTAGAATATTTTACACTTCTTTTATTACTATATTTTATAGGCTTTACTATAGTTTACATAGGATACTCTTTTTTAGAGATATTCTATTATATTATATAGGCCTATGTAATATTTATACTATATTTTTTTTCTATATATACTTTAGATATAGCCTTATTAATTACATTAAAAGTATTATTTAATAATTATACTATTATTTAATAGCCTTACTTTAAAGAGCTAGGAGTTAATAACTAATTTATTTTTTATAATCTTCTATTAAATCACCTATGTAGGTGTCCTAATAATTAGAGTACTATAAGTCTTTTCTAACTTTTTTAAATTTTTTATAGTATTTCTATAACGTATCTTCTATACCTTAAGGTTATATAGTTATTAGATTTAGGTAATAGCTATATCTAGTACTAGCTATTTAATAGCTTTATATATTATATATATTAACTTAAAGTTATCTGTGTTTCTTCTCTTATTAATTTTTATCTTAAGTAAAACTCTTAAAACCTTTAAGAAATAGTTTTTTTTTAGGATTTTAAATCCTAGCGTATTTAGTCTATTTATAATTTAGTTTTTTATAGTTTGTAATAACACGTGAACGGTGACATCACTACTCTTTAAAATATTTATAGTAAAGACTTCTAGTATTATCTTTTTTACTATTTCTAGTATCTCTCTTAGGTCTTTTCCCTAGGAATTCTTAAAACAAATTCAGATAATAGTTTTCTATAATATAGTGGTAGTATTTATTATATATAACACTTACATAGTAATAGCTATCTAAGTTTTATTTTATATTTAAGAAATCTTTAAGTAGTTTTCCTTATATATTTCTTTTCTAATTTTATTAATTCTAGCTTTAATCTAGTTAAGCTGTGTCTTATTCTTATTTTAGATAACTTAATAACACATCTAAAGATTTTAGATATATTATAGTGTTTTTTTTATATTAGTAAGAATCCCACAGCATAACTTCTCTTTCTTTTTTTTATTAAGATTATTCTTAATTTTCTGGAGAGTTTTAATTACTTTTTATTAGTTTTAATTAGGCTAGCGTTTATCCTTTTCTTAGTATTATTTATTTATTTATTAATTACTTTCTAATATATTACGGGTGTAGTTTTTATAATTATAAAAATAAAATTACAACCCACCATCATCCCCCATATTCTGCGGATGGGATACGGGGGGTTTATTAGAAATAATTAAGTATAAAGAATTATATTCTAGCGTCTAGTTTCTTTTTAAGTAATTTTTAGACTTATTTAGCTACTATTACAGCTTTTTTCCGTTATAAAGTATTATAAATTATTTTTATAATAATTTTTTTTCTTTAAATTTAAGTTTTTATAATAAGAGTTTATGTTAAGTTTTAAATAATAAGCTAATTTAAATTATAGAAATAAATTCTTTTATAGTAGTTATATTTTAAAACTTATTAACTAGTTACTATATTAAATTATTATATTTAGTTTATTTAACTAAGTGTTTACAGTATTTTTATTTATATTTAAAATATAGTTTTTTAATTTATTTAATATAGTATTTAGCTTTGCTATTAATTTTAATAAGTTTAGGTAATAGATTTTACTAACTTAAAAAATATTTAAATTTAAGTATAATAAGCTAAAGTAAGAATATATAAAAAACTAAGTATATTCTTAAAAATTTAAAAAGTTTAAGTTAGTATGTATATAAAAATATTATTTAGAAAATAAAGTATTTTTTTAAAGTTTTTAAATCTAATTTTTTAAATAGTTACTTTATTTAAATATTTTATATATTAAGTTAAATTATGTTTTCTATTTAATAGTTAAAAGTAAGTAATTATTTTTAGTTTATATATATATATTTTAAAAAGCTTAAACTTAAATTTTTTTTTAATTTAGTTATTAAATATTAGTTATTTTCTTTATTATGTAGTTTATTTTAAAACTTATAATATTTAGTAAAGCTGTTTTTAAGTTTTTATATAAAGTTTAAAACTTATTTAAAATTATTAACTTATATTAGCTAAAAATAAAAAAAATTGTAAATTTAAATATTATGTTATTAGCTTTAAATTATATTAAAAAAAGCTAGTTTACTTAGTTATTTTACTAGTAGTTTATATATATATATAAAACTTATTTTATTATACTATTAATTTTTTAATTTAGTTATTAGTAAAAAAATTATAATGTATTTAATAAGTGAGCTGCGTGAATAAGTAAGCTGTATACCTTACTAAAAAAACACGACCTACTAATTTTCAAGCGTAATATATTAATAAAGTAATACTTAATTAATCTATAATAAAGATAGGTTATTTTTAGTTACTTTAGTAATTAAAAGAAACTAATTATAAAGTATATAAAGCGCTGCGGTAGTATATAATGTCTCTAAATTAATACTAAGAACTTAACATATTAAAATAACTTTACGACGTGATTATAAGCCCAATTTAAAGAAGCTTACTAAGCTAGAGAAATTAGTTATTATTTAGTATATACTTAACCTAAATTTATAAGGGTTTCCCTTTAGGCTTAGTGCTGTAAGAGATATAGCTAATTAACTATTTACTATACACTCTAATACCTAGGTTAGTATTAAGTAGCTAGAGAACTTTATACGGCGAACTTTAGAAATTAAAATAGTATATAATTAAAAGTATAATTACTAGAGAGCTTTATGCGAGGATTTTGAGATTATTAAGTCTTAATTTAACTATATATAGCATATAATTAAGAAGTATAGTATTACTAAAGAAAATATTTATAACTTTAATAAAACTAACTTCTAGATAGGCGTTATTTTAGGCGGTAAGATTATTATAAGCTTTAATAAATATAATTAATATAAAGCAGTGTAGCTAGGTAATTATGAGTAGGTTATAGTAATCTAAAGTATTAACACTTAAGAATAAGTAATTTTACTATTTATTATCTTTATAGGCACGTACTACTTTTCTGTATAATATAAAAGTAATAATATACTATTAAATTAGGTTATTTTATTAAGCGATAATAGCTAGATAAATAATAAGCTTAGTATTAAGTAGTTATAGTATTTTAATAAGTATATAAAGGGTCGTATAGTAAGCGCATGTTATTTACTAATTATTAATAGCCATAAAAGCCATAATTTACTTAAATTTTAGTAACTTTATAAAGAGAAGAATATTATTACGCTTTATATACTATTTTATTTATTATATCTACTTTAGTTACTTAATGTGGGCTGTTTTTTACCTCTGAAAGATATATATAAGCGTTAAGTTAAGAATCTTATTTATAACCACATCTATTATATTATAAAGCTTGAGTTTCTATTAGCGTTTAAAGTAGTCTATTAAGTTATATTTATAGAAAGTAATATCTACATAGGCTTTTAAGATACTGGCTTAGTTCTATTTAACTTAAATACTATACTTTTAAAGCTTAATATTTAGCTTCAGACGCTATCTCTACCTATAAAAGAAGAAACCATTTAAGAATTAAAAATACCTAAAACTGCTATTAAATTAGGGTCTTAAAAGGCTCTAATTTATAATTATATTAAGCAGCATTAAAATAGCTTACCTATTTACATTTTTAAGTTAATTTATTAGCTTATAAAGAGTACTAAGTTAATAATACATGAAGCTATACTACTACACTTAAAAGTTACTAAGCTTTAGAAAGTAAATAAGCTTATAATATAGTATAAGAAGTGTAAAAAGAAGCGGATTTAAAAGTAAAAGACACTAATAAAAGCTAAGAGCTTAGAGATAATTACTTAAGTAAATATTAGTATATAAATTAAAAATAAAAAGTACTAGAGAGAAGAATGTGTTAAGGTTAATATATTATAATAAAAATACTATAAACGCTATTACAAAACTAGGCATAATTCAAGAACATGCGAAAATGCTAAGAAATAAACTAGCTATTTATTAGCCAAATATTATAGCAATAGCTACTTATCTTAAGTTATTATTTATTTATAAAGTAATTAAACCTTAGTAAAGTGCGTAGCTCGCTTGTTCATATAACTTACTTATTAAAAACATTATATAATTTAAAAAAGCTTAATTTTAAGTTTATTATTATTAAGTACTACTAGCTAGTTATAATAATATAACTAGCCTTTTAGTCTTTATATTTACTTAAAAAAATTTAAATAAACTTATTTATTTTAGTTAAATTTAATTATAGTATATTATTAAATAGTTTAAAATAGAAAAGTATTTATTATTAAGCTTTTTAAACTTTTTTTTAAGCTAGAGTATTTTATATATAATAAGTAAAAATATTTAGTTTTTTACTCTACTTATTTAGTTAGTATATAATTATAAAGTTAAATTAAAATAAGTATTTAATTTAGTAAACTTATTAGTAGCTAAGTTACTTTATTATAATAAAATACTAAAAGTTTTTATTATATATTTTGTAGTTACATTTAATAGAATTTAATTTTTTTTTTAAAAAAACAAACTTTAGTAATTATAATTTTTAAAAAGTTAGCTTTTATAATAATTAGTAACTTAAAATTAAAGTATTAAAAAATTAAAATAGTTATAAATACGTGTTTTAAGTATTTAAATACTTTTAGTAAATAGTATTAAATTTAAATTAAACACTTATTTTTATTAAGGCTATAGGTAGAAATATAATATAAAAAAGTTATTAATAAAAGTTAGTAAATTTAAGAAATACTTTTATATTTTTTATACTTTTAGAAATTTTTTAGTTAAAAATATTTTTTACTTTATTTAAGTTTATGCTAATTTTTTTTATTAAGATTATATACTTAAAATAAGTAACTTTTTTTTAAATAAAATTTACATTTATTAATATTAAATTATAAACTAGCTTTATTTAAAGTTTTTGAAACTTATTTTATATATTATTAGTATTTATATAAAAAATTACTATAAATTAAAATATTGCTAAAGTATACTAACGTATTCCATAAGTGAGCGGGCCACCCAAGCGAGTGGGCCACTTTTACCAAGAATTACCTTTTCTTTAATAACTTTACGAAAACTTAATATTATTTAACAAAAATTTAGAATTAGCTTTTGAGATACTAAATGCAACTAATTTTAAATTTGCATCATAATATCATTACGTAATCATAAGTTATTAAGCTTAGAATCTACTTTACTTTAAAATGCATTTTAGCTATTTGTAGTTATAATATTACCTAATAATAAATTAAAAAACTTAAATACAAAGTATTTAAACTTAAATTTATAATACATTAAAATTTTAAAGCCATAGTATTAGTAATTTTTAAGATATTAAAAAGTGGGGGCTAAAACCTCTCTTTATCTAGAGTTCTTAAAAATCTATTTATTCTATTACTATAAAATCATAATATAGTCTAAATTATATATAAAATAGAGTAAATTTGAGTTTTATAATTTATTATTAGGTAATATTATAACTACAAATAGCTAAAATGCATTTTAAAGTAAAGTAGATTCTAAGCTTAATAACTTATGATTACGTAATGATATTATGATGCAAATTTAAAATTAGTTGCATTTAGTATCTCAAAAGCTAATTCTAAATTTTTGTTAAATAATATTAAGTTTTCGTAAAGTTATTAAAGAAAAGGTAATTCTTGGTAAAAGTGGCCCACTCGCTTAGGTAGCCCGCTCACTTATAGAATACGTTATATAAAATACATTAAAATATAATTAAAAAATGTTATTTATATAATACTAAAATGTACTTAATATGTTAACTATTTTAAAAAGTATAATAAAATATTTAAATAAGCTATATTAAGTTTAAAAAGTAGTTAACTATTAATTTTTTTATAACATAAAATTAGTTAAAACCTAAAATAATATCTAACTTTATGTAGTACTTTACTTTATTAAAGTATAATAATATTTTTTAAATTAATAAAATTAAGTAATAGTTTTTAATAATAATAATATTTAAAGCTTAGTAATTTATATAAAATTAAAAACTTTTATTAAGTTTTTTTTACAAAAATAATAAAAAGGTTTTAAAAATAGTATAATACTTTTTAGAAAATTTTATTAATAAGTTAGTATAAATTTTTAATGTTAAGGCCTTATTAATATTAGTTATTAAAATAGTTAAAATTTTATGTTTATGTTTTTAATTTAGTTATATAAAAAACGCTATTTTAATTAAATAAATATTTATATTTAGTTTAAGCTTTAATTTAATTTAGTATTAAATTTAAGTACATATTTAAGTACTAATTTAAATTTTAAGTAAAAGTTTTCTAGAAAATAATTTACTATATTCTTTTTAAAAAATACTAAGTTTTTATAATTAGTAGTCTATTTTAATTAGCTAGCTATTATATTAAGTTTAAGTAATTATTAATAACTTTAAAAAGTATATTTAAGTATTTTATATATAAGTAGTATTAAAAAAAGTTTTTTAGTAAAAAGTTTACAAAAAAATTTTAAGTAAGTAACAAACTTTTTTAAGTAAATTAGAAATTAAAATAAATATAAGTAATAATTTTAGTAATAAAAAGTATTAAAAAGGCAACTTTTATAAGTTATAGTTAAAATTAATTTTCTGTTTTTTATTTATTTAAAGTTAGTTAAAAATTAATTTATAATTTGTTATAATTATTATAAAACTTTTTTTTAATATAATTTACATAGTAAAAAGTTATACTAATAGTATATAAAATATTTACTTAATAGCTTTAAAAGTTAGTTAATAAACAAGCAGTTTATAAGTTAATAAAAATTTAGTATTAAAAAAGTTTTAGAAAATAACTTAACTCTAAAATAAAGCTTTTAGTAAACTAACTTAAAAATTTTAAAAACGTTTTTATTTATAAAAAAGTTTAAATTTAAAAAAAAATAAAAGCAAGTTAATTATTAGAATTTAAATAAGTTTGTAAATTAAGGTTTTAGTTAAAAAATAAAGTAGTTTTAAAAAAATATAACTATATTTATTATACTTAAAATATTAGCTATTATACTTTTAGACATTTTATTTAGTTAATTTAATAAAAGTATAGTTAAAAGTTTTAATATTTATAGTATTAAAGTTTTATTATAATACAAGTTATAGCTTATAATAGTATAGTATAAAAAAGTACTAAAAGTTATTATCCTATAAAAATATTAGGTTAGTATAGTTATTTAGTGTATTATAAATTCTAGTATTTATTATTATTTAATAAAAATTATTATTTAGTAATTTTTTTAACTATATAATTAAGCTAATTTTATTTAATTTAGTATTAGTAGCTAGCTTATAAAATTTAATAAAGTAAGTAGTAAAACAAATTAGTTTTACTTAAAATAGTAAGTTTTTTATTTAAGTTTTTATATATAGTTTATAAAAAAGTAGTTAATTACTTTACTAAGTATATATTTTTATTTATAAGAAAGTTTATAAGTATTATTAAGTATTTTTTAAGTTTTAAGTATATATAGAAGTTAAGAACATTTAGTAAAATACTAGTTAATATTATTTCTAAGCTTATAGTAAAGTTTTTTTAATAAAAATATATAAGTTCTTTTATTTTTTTAGTAAATATAAAAAGTTAAATAGCTAATTAAATTTCGTTATTATTAGTATTATAGTAAGTTTTAATATAATAATTAATTTTACATTTTTAACTACAACCCAAAAAACTTAAAAATAGGTACTAGTTATAATTATAAGTAGAATTAAGATTATAGAACTTAAGCTATTTTTAAATAAACTAGTAATAAAAGCTAAACTTTTTTTAATTAAAAAAATAGTAATAGTAAAAACTAAGTAAGTAAATACTTACTTTATTTTATTAAACTAATTATAGAAAACTTTTATACTTTTTTAATATTAGGTTTTTTATTTTACTAAAGTATTTATAAGTAATATATTACTTGTTTTTAAAATTATAAGTTAAAAAGTAAAGTTTTTAAAAATTTTAACACAATTTAAGTTATTTATTATAAAAATTAGTATATGTAATATAATATTATAGTAATATTATAAATAAAAAATTAAATACTTAAAAAAAAGTTAATTAATTACTAAGTATAGTACTAGATAATAAATTAAAATATTACGTAAAAAAATTAGCTGTAAATAAAGTATTTAAGTAAAAACTTATATATTAGTATAAAGCTAATACATAAATACATAATATTAAAAAAAATGTTTATATAAAAATGTTAATAAAAAGCTTTATAAAGTATTATAAATAGTTATTATAATATTTAAAAAATAAAAGTATAATAATAGTTTTTAATAATAAAAAAACGTTTTTAAATATTTTTATAACTTTTAACTAAATTAAAATATAATTAAAAAAAGGTATATAAAACTACTATTATATTTTATAAATTAATTATATAAGTACTAAATATTATTTATAATAATATAAGTTAAGTTTATAACTTTAAAAATAGTTTTTAAAAGTTTAGTAACTAGTTTATTTTTAACTTTATAAAGTATAGCTTATTATTTTATTTATTTATTTAAAATAATTATAAATAGTTTTTTTATAAATATATACATTTTAAAAATTTTTAATTATTTATTAGATTTTTTTTAAATAATTAAATATTTTTAATAATTTTATTATTATCTTGTTTTTAATAAACTTATTTTACTTATTAAGTTTTTATAGTTATATTATTAACTATAACTATTAGCTATTAGTATACTAAGTTTTTTAATTTATTATAAGTAACTAAGTACTTATAAGTCTTACTTTAATACTTTTACTTACTACTTATAAATTAGGCATTTTTTTTAGACAACACATACACTATAGCTTTTTACTATATTCTGTTTTTATTTCTTTTTTATATAGACTTTGGAAACTTCACACTATTGCATTGCAGTTCTTCGAGCTGCGTCTTGTATACACACCTGCCTGCTAGCTATCGTCCGTATCTATCCACATCTACCTTTAGCCGTCTGCACTGGCCTGCATTGATCTGATGCGCTCCGCACCTCCCTGTTCAACGCCCACCTGCCGACCGTCTAGCCTGCTGCCTGACACCCAGGAGAGCCTCGTACAGGCTATCGCTCCTGACCCCCCATCTGGGCGAAATACTTTGACGATGCCTTTAAGTAGATGGAGAACCAGGGGACTTATCAAGCCAAGCTAGTCGAGAAGCTCTCTAACATGTTGCCCGGATCGACCTATAGAGAGAAGAGATCGGTCACCTACTGAGCGAGAATAAGAAGATGCTTGGAGTCCAGGAATATAAGAAGCAAGAACTGGTCGACCTGTGGAAGCAACCGGGTGAACTACGCCAACAACTTGCTTTTAAAGGAGAGCGAGCGACGAGCCTTGTTTTCTGCTACACCCGGCGTAGACGACCCCCCGGTCCGAAGAAACCCTAGCACACCCTGCGGGGAAGAAACCAGCTGTTACAGTGGGAGCGGTTGCTGCCCCTGCTTTGCCACCTGCCAGCTCTTCCCACTTCTCAGAGCGACTTCCTGACCCAGACCAATTCACGGGAGATCGCAAGAATCTTCACCGCTTTATCTCTCGGATCCTCAAAACGATAAATGCAAACCGTGACCGCTTTCTGAATCCCGTTTCCCCTATGTCATATGTGACCAACCGCCTCCGAGGAGTCCCATATGTGCAGATTCTACCATATATCAAAAAGGGAGTCTGCTAGCTACCCGAGTATGCCGACATCCTGCAGATCCTAAAGCGAGCCTTTGGTGACCCGAATCGAGTGGACAATGCCCCCAAGGACCTGTTCCGGCTGCGCCAGAAGAACCTTAAGTTTAGCACCTTCTATACTGAGTTCCCACGCGTAGTCGTAGAGGCTGAAATGTCCGAGGATACCCTGCCGACCTTGCTTGAGGATGCTATCTCGAAGGAGCTCCGCTCTATATTCATGAACAACGTGACCCCGACTCGCAATTAATATGCCTTCGCGATCCACCTACAGAGCCTGGAAGCTAGCAATATCTCACCACGGCCGAGCTCCATCCACGAAGGCCAATGCTCCACTCGCAACCGCTGCTCTCCGCTCAGTATGGACCCTACGCTGTTCGCCTAGTCCGAAAAGGACGGTGATTGATCAAAGCGCCGTCCTTCACCAAGCACTATGCGCCTGTATGTTGTCCCGCCTTTCTAGAGGCTATAGCTCAGCTTTAGTTACCAGTAGAAGGGCCTACGGAACTCCTTTGTCAAAGGGATCGTCGTTAAGTCACTCGCAAGGATCGAGGGATGCGTAAGCATTCACCAACAGTATCATCTGATTCACTCCGGCGTCGAAGCTCCTGTACTTCGCAGTTGCGAAGTGTGTCGGGAAGGGGAGCCGTAAAAATCACTAGTGCTGTTAGATCGTTAGTGGAAAAAGTAGGTCAACGATGAGAGCAGATACAGTGGCCAAATATTTTTTGTGCTCAATAGTTCCGAATGTAATCCGGGTGGATAAGAAGTGGAGAGATCACAACGACAGACGGGTCAGTTTCTGGGAAGTGTTAAGGCTTGGGTGAAGCGAGTTGGCATGCGACTAAGCAAGAATAACCGGGTTCGAGGGGACCATGTATCAGATGATAAAATCCTGTATCTGCCAGAAGAGTACATACTTTTCGTTCACAGAGGGGTTAGGCGATGCAGAAGCACCGATAGCAGGCTTACGGTGGGATAATTGCCTTCCAGGCACATCCGTGGATGCCAGAGTCTGAAGCGAGGCGCGAAAAACATACGCATGCACTAGGCGCCCCCGCGTGGGAGAGGATGGTGTGAATACTGTAATGGTCAGTCTCCGTCCTTTTCGTCCAACTTTTCGAGAATAGACTCAATCAATAGTATAAAGTCTCTACTATGAAACTTGCAGATTATACTCTTAAGTTAGGCCCTTAAAAAAGTGTATTTGCAACTTTAAGCTTTTCCCCTTACAAAATTGGACCGATTTTGAGATTCTGCCTTCCCCACTGCCCGATTTAGCGCCTTGGTTAGGCTCGGTTTCTGCCGGCACAGTCTCTCATTTTCCCCACAAATCCAATTATAATGGATGACTTTTTATAGGCGCGGAGTAATTGGTTTGAAGTCTCACTTTTATTGGACATCGTTTGGCCTGCAAAATTTAGCGTAAACCTTATTTTAACGTATAAACTGACTCCTTTGCCAAGAATAGCATGGAATATTCCTATCTGCATCAGAATCATGAAATAGCGTCCAAACGACGCTCGTCAACCACTATCACATCCAGAAATGCTTCGCCAAAACCTCTCCTCCGTTGATCTCCTAATCCTCGGCGCTGGCTGGACTTCCACGTTCCTTATTCCGCAACTGAAAGCCTCACCAATTACCCACGCAGAGACAACGACTACAGGACGAGATGGCACCATTCCCTTCAAATTTGACCCAGACTCATCCGATGTAGAACCGTATAAGCATCTCCCGCCGGCCCGCACCGTTCTCATTACATTTCCTTTAACGGGGCACGGCCAATCCAAGCTTCTGACATCCCTCTACCGCAGAGCCCATGGAGATCAAAATTTCTGGATCCAGCTTGGATCGGCTGGAATCTTCAATCAGCGCTCTGATTGGAGCACCGAAGATTCTCCCTATGATATGACGAACTCTCGAGCTATTGCCGAGGATGAGCTTCGCGAGTGTGTCAACGGATGTGTCCTGAATCTTGCTGGTCTCTACGGTGGAGAGAGGAATCCTCGCAACTGGATTAGTCGCATTGCAAAATCTAAATCTGATGTAAAAGCTAGGAAGGCGGTGCACTTCGTCCACGGAGACGACGTCGCCAAAGCCATCATAGCAGTCCATCGAAATCCGACCCCTGGGAAGAGATGGATTATAGCCGATTTGCGAGTTTATGATTGGTGGGATTTGATCATGAGCTTTAGCCATCTGACAGAGGATGAAGGAAGCGCGGAGGAAAAGGAGAAGAGATTGGAGTTTGCGAGATGGGTTGGCGAGTTGATGGTTGAAAATGGAGTAAAGGCACTGCCGAGGCCTTTGGAAGGCCTAGGGAAAAAGTTGGATTCAAGGGGATTTTGGAACTTCATGGACGTTTGGCCTAGTCACTGTAGGCTGGCATAAATGGGATGATGCGATATCTACAACGATCTGCTCTTACAGTAAGCGCACTGTCATTCTCTTAATCGGCCTCACCTTGAATGATATTTTGCTCCCGAAGAATGACAATGTATACCTGTTGCCTATCCTGAATCTCTGTCATGCCCTTTTCATACTTGCGTTATCGTTGTCACCACTGCGCAACCAGCTATGGCAATGACATCAAAACATCTGTATCAGGATAATAGCCGCTCATTCATTTTCTCTTCTTTGACAACGACTGCATTGACTGACTTTTCATCCGCCTGTGCAGGCGCAACAGAAGCAAAGTCGGTGAAATATTTGCCGTGTTGCCCTGGCCGATTATACCTAAGCTGTACTGAGGCATGCATGCATCCCAAGCTCCTGGGAAGGCACGGGTGTACACTTCCACCCTCCCTGTTGACTGCCCCAAGCATACTGCGTACATGGTATTCCTAATTCGCCCGGCAAATCTCAATGTTGCCAGTATTGCCCTCGTCTGCGACTATTCTACGAAAGTTGCCGATGAAGGCCGTGGAATCTGTGACTTTCGCGGCGGACTGTGCTGCTCCCATTGTCCTTCTCCGAACAAGCCTTTACGGCCCGAGGCCGTTCCTCCAACCTTGGAAACGGTGTGGCCACTCCTACACCGTCTATGTTTAGCACAACAGAGTCAGCCTATCGTCGAACGCATTAGAGAAATGGTGCAAAATTTGCGATGAGTCTTCGACATACTATGGATCACTCATCTCAGTCTCTGCCAAGTGAGCTATTTACATGGTTGCGCTCCCAGGCTTAAGTTCATTCCCCGTCATGATTACCCTTTTGCCTTGCAACCGTCAAGGAGAACTGGACTTTAACCTCCAGCAATTAGCTGAAATGGTGCTGACTATGATCTCCAATCACACGACTGCCCGTCTCGGGCGTCATACATGTCGTCAACAGCGCAAAAGAAGTCTCTGGAACTCTTCGTAGCTGTGATATCACCATTATCTTTGACTCAAGACTCAAATCTATAAAATGCCGCTCTCTTTCTTCTACAAATCCTCCACACATCTGTGCATGCATCCATCGAGCTCTGCATCACAGTCTAACCGCGACAGCTATCTCTATCCGCACATCAATATCGCTCCATATCACACTCCCATAGCATCATATCATCTTTACATCCGATATGGCATCCGAAAACCCTCGACCCCAATCAACGTACACCGGCTCTGACATGGATCTCACAATGTATCTACATAAGCACGAATGGGAAGCGAGGTTTGGCAGTGAGCACAAGCCAGGTATGCGGCGTCAATATACCAAGGTGGGTTTAGGAAACTCCCTCCACCAGGTTGCCGCGCCCGCAGCTCAATCTCTTTACCCAACACCTCAATCCGGGCTCTACTTCCAACCTTCCGAGCTACAACCACAATACGGGTTCAACTTCCAACATTATGACCGACAATCACAATGCGGACTTAACTTCCAACCTTATGACCGACAACCACAGTTCGAGCACCATTTCGACCACCTTTACCCACCATCGCAATCCAGATCAGATTTCCAGCCTCTTTATCGACAACCGTCTGCCCAACAGCTAGAATCGGCAATCGGCCCCGAACTCTTTAAATACGGGCTGCAATATGAGCAGAATTGCCAACCTCTCTTCCAGCAACAACAATTTGGGAGTTCTTTTCAAACTTCTTCCTATGAAACACAATCCGAACACATTGCCCAAACTCAGATCTCGCCATTTATGTTCCAGAATGATGTCGATGGCAGTCTCATTATTGCCCAAGATGCTCATATCGCCACCTATTCCACCAACCCACAACCGCAATTTGGGTTCACTTCTCAACCCACCATGCCTGAGACCCCGAACACTACGCAGGCTGGCTTCAACCCCTCGTCTGGTTCCCGAACTGATTCGCAGGTGGAGGTGAATGCTAACACGCATACTATTATCGACCTTACGCAGGATGATCCCGAGCCTGCTGCCACCCTCCGCACACCACCCCGAACACCTTGCCATCTCAAAGAGCGCCTTGCCTACCTCCAGAAGAACGTAAGAGGCTCCAGTCCAAAGCTGGGCAAAATGAGTGCTTGGCTGGTATCGTTCAACGCAGCAATACATAAATATAAAAGGGAATGGTGTGAAAACTACTGGAATAGCAACGAGGAGGCTATGAAAGATCTCGAGGAATGGGCGATGAAAACTGTGGACTTCACGGCAGCTCGATTCATAAGGAATAGAGAAGAGAGCGAGACGGATGAGGAGAGAGTGGAGAGGCTAAAAGCAGAGAAGGAGAGGACAGAGAAGCAGATGGTAGAGAAGCAGATGGTAGAGAAGCAGATGGTAGAGAAGCAGATGGTAGAGAAGCAGATGGTAGAGAAGCAGATGGTAGAGAAGCAGAGGAAAGAGAAGGGGAAGGGAGGAAAGGAGAAGGCAGAGAAGGAAAGGGTAGGGAAGGAGAGGGTAGAAAAGGAGAGGGTAGAAAAGGAGGGGGTAGAAAAGGAGAGGGTAGAAAAGGAGAGGGTAGAAAAGGAGAGGGTAGGGAAGCAGGAGACACTCAAGCGAGAGCAAGCTGAGAAGAAGGCCCTCAAGGGCAAGGGAAAACAGCTAGCGGCCAAGGAGAACCAGTCAGCCGATGCGGAACAGCCAAAGGCGAAGAGGACGCAGCCGGATGACGAAAACTTGCCAGCGGCCAAAAGGGCCAAGAAAACGGAGCCCAATCTAGCATCCGAGCTCCCTACGCCACCTTCTTCCTCACCAGAGTCTGCAATTCAGAATCTAGAGGCTATCCAGTTCGAACTACGCAACGGTTGGGTTAACCCGGAAGCAGATGCAGAAATGGAGTTTTGGCTGATGACGACGCCTTCTGCACCAGGGGAGCCTACATTTCAGAGCCTAGAGAACTTTGAGCCCAAATTAAGCGATGACGAGTCCGAAATCTCAGAAGAAGAGTAAGGATTTGTTGAATGCTTCAAGGTGGGGTTCATATAGGGGTTCTTGTATGACTGATTCTACTTCCTCATCAACAAAGAGGACGGACAACGACTTCCCCAGCCCGCCCCCATACCGCTTCGAATCAACCATCCTCCCGCCACCTCACCATCAATCGCGTCAACAACACACTCTGTTATCAACTAGCCGTCCGACCCGTCACACCCGTCACATGCACGAAACTTTGACACTGAGCTGAATTCGCGTAGTTTGGAATTAGGAATAGATAGAAATACATGAAAATGCTTGGAAATGATTCCTATTGCCTTCTGCAACATTCGTGGTGATAAGTGAATAGGAGAACCACGTGACCCACAAACTACTTAGGTAACCCATTTTCAAGTGAGGACAGGCTGTTGAGGCAACATGTTCTTCAGAGTTGACGTGTTGTGGGTCACGTGGTTTTTAGCCCTTTAGTGCCTCACGTGCAGCGCGTTTTTTCGCGCTAGCCAAACCCTTCGCCAGACGCGTTTGTCTTATTGTACAACTGCCCTACCATCAAAGAACATCACCACATTCCAACTCGCTAGCTCCCAATAATACTATTTTCAAATTTGAAAGAGAAGTTTGATTATATTGGGTTGGAGAAATGGAGCACCCACAAACCCCACGAATTCTGGCCACCCATCTCGACGCCTTCCAGCACAAACTCGTACGCATGGTGGGGAAAGTTGTGCAGTTGCGCGGTGAGACGGCGATAATTGATGCCGGGGGTCAGGTTAATATCATCTTGACCCGGGTATGCCTTTCACGTTTGCGATTTTCCCTACGACTCTGCAGTGGCGGAAGGATGGCTGATGAGGAAAACACAGGATTCTCATCTCGCAGTTAATCACTTCGTCGAGATTATCGGGAAGGTGGATGGACAGTTGAATGTTAAGGTACATGCTGCGACGGATTTCGGGACGAATATTGGTATGCGGATTTCTACACTTTCTTCACGCCTCCGCTCCCGCTTTCCATCTTCATCCACTCTCAACCGTTCCCACATTTCCATTCATTCTCGCGCGTTTTCCCTATCATCAATCCCTCTTCCGAACTCTCCTCAGAAATCCAATGCGCGCTCTCGATCTCCTCTCACTCTCCTCGCTTACCATACATTCTTCAATTCCGTCCTGGCTCGAAATCGCTCCATCATCCAAGCTCTTCACGCAACTAACATGCACCCTTACAAAATTTCACCCCTTTTGCACACGCTCTCCTTTCCACTACCTCTTCTCTACCAATAATCTTTGCGCCATCCATGCCAAGATTTGCTGACACTCTCAGATGTCGACGGCGTAAAGGCAGTCGTAGAAGCGACACACCGACACCGAGGGATCTTCTACGACGACTATTGAATGGCTTCGCCTTTCTAGACTTTATGCGATAACATGCACGATAGATACGGATATGAGGGTTTAGGCATGGATATTGCATCTGGCGTTTAGGGTTTACATGGCACACCTGAAGCACTTTGTGTGCAATCCTCATTATGCTGCGGAATGTAGCCGTGGTCACTGAGTGAGAGATAAAAATACAATGAATTCAATTATCGTATTGCGATTGTTCTACTAAGTTTATATAAATCCAAGTTACCGCACACCCCGCTCCCATCACGCTCCCAATCCGGAACTGCGACACCAAGCAAAAATATGCGTCCACATCCATTCCATCCGAAAACCACCATAACCATTCCCAACGCCGTCCAATAAATCTTACCGGGATCACCATATCCCCTTTGGCACCATATACCCATACTAGAATCAAAGCTTACTCCTCACCCCCTCAAGCCTAAACTTAACATCCTTCAACCCCTTCCCGTTAGGTTTCCACCCCTCAAACAACCCCAACAGCTCCTCCACTTCATTCCCCAGTTCCTTCTTAACAAACTCTTCTTCCAATAGTCCACGCATAGCCCACGGCAAAAAGTATGGATTCTGGTTCCCCGTCCCCACTCCCTCATAATCCCTCACCTTCAATGCATACCTCTCTCTCCTCTCCTCACCCGGCACCGGAATCCTGATTCCCGAAAGCCCAGATGTGGAAGGCCGTTGCTGGGGTTGCATAGGTAGAGAGGTAGTTTCTAGTGCGTGTAAGACAGCCAGTTCGTAGACGTGAGGATCTTCGTAGATGCGGGAGTGGCCTTCGCCGGAGTAAAGCGAGCCTGCTAGTGCTGGGGACAGTTCACGGATAAGGCCATGGTCAGGGAGACCTAAATTACGGAGTTTGAGCGCGAAGCCGACGAGGTGGGTTAGGAAGTCGGGCGCGTGGATGCGGCCATCGACAAAGACGGCGCGGTAGATGTAAGGGTGGGAGAGGGTGCTGAACGTCGAGGACTATTGTCATCCAAAATTAGCTGTTGTTCACTGGAGTGTGATCGGATGAGAGGGGAGTAGAGGATGGGGGTGGTGTCTTACTTCCAGCGAAACGAGCTGGTCGTCTATACTCCCGACGTACAGGATCCTGACACCGAATCGCAGCACTTCCTCCAACGCAGCAAGATACATCTGACTAACCAAGCTCTTCGGATCCGAAAACTGGAACAGCTCAGCCGCTGTAGCGCCCAAGTATCTTGTCTTATACTCTGCAAACGGCCCCATATTCACACCTGCCATTGCGCACAGCCCTATCCTCGCTTTATCAACACAACCCATCTGAACCAGCTTTGCTACCAGCATAATCGCAACTGGCACACCTTGGCTGTGGCATGCTACTAAAATAAAATCCGCAGCTTTGATATGCTCGATCCAATTCAACAGCAACTTCCACAGTGTATTGACTCTCTCTGCAACAAAGCCCTCGCCTTCCAGCGCCACTTTCTCTATCTCGGTGGAATATCCGTGCGTTGCCGTCCAATCTTGTATCGCAGCCGCAGCCGCATTAGCGAAGCGCACCGAGGTGCCTGTAGGCTGTCCTAGCACTTTTTGAAGCAGAGGCGCGGGGAAATATCCGTGGACGCCGATGGCGATGGCTTTTTTGATACGTGGAGGAGCGGGGTTGATGTGCAGGTGTGGCATGGCTGGCTCACCGCCTAGGAAGTATTGTCGGATTTGTTGCCAGTATGATGGTTTCTGGACTAGATGATAGGTATTGCGGAATCCGGGGAGTAGGATGTTTTCTGGCTCCTGTTTCGATTTTGAGGCTTGTTTGGGGGCGGGTTGAGGGGCGGATGCGGCTTCTGGTCGAGTGGGTGAGTGTGTTGGGGATGTCTTGGAGGGGGTAGTGGGCTTGCTGGAGCTTGGGGGGTCTTTGGGTATATTTTTGGATGCATCTTTGGCTTTGGGACGACCTCGCAGGGATCTAAAAGATTGCTTTGGGGCAGGTTCCTGTGGAGCAGGCTTTTTTTGGGAAGGCTGCTTCTGCGGCGGGGGTTCCTGCTCGTTGAATTGGGCCGCTTCAGGATGTGATTGAGAGGGTGTATCTGAAACTGCGAGCTCGCCAACCTGCTTCTGGGGTGAGTTCGGATCTCCGTTGTCGTCACCATTGGGCTTCTCTCTACTCCAGAAAGCCCATCCGGATGACTTCGGAGGAGCTTTCGTGCCTGTTTCAGCAATGTTGGCCTGGGGTGGTGGCACTAGAACTGGTTCCGGTTGTATTGGGGCCTGCGAATCTGACGTCGGTTGTGCTGGTGTTGGACTTTCGGCTGGAGCTTCAGTCGGTGAGGGATTAGTTTGCGCATTTTGCGCACTACTCCAGAGCCAAAACCACGAAGTACTCGATGCATTCTTTACTCCAGTGTCATTCGTTGTCTGTGGGGTATTTTCCGCCTCAGTTATCTCCTTAGTCACTTGATCTGGTTTAGATTCAGGTGCCTCGCCATTGCCCAGCTCTTTCATCTTCGTATCCGCATCCGCATCCTCTGATGGTGTTACTTCAGGCAGGGGCGTTCTTTGGGCATCGGCCGTATCATCCTGCTTGGAGTCATCCTTCGATTTGGTGTTCTCTGAATATCCATCTGGCCTTGACCACCAACTCCTCCAACCCCAGGTACTCGCGAGCTGCTTATCCTCTCCTTTATTATCCGCCCTTTCCGTCCCAGCTGTTTTCTGTGGAGCTGGAGGTAATGGTGGCTCGTCAACCTTCGGAGGTGGGATCTCATCCGACTTCTTTGATACTTCTCCCGATTTCGAGTCTTCGGTTTGGTTTATCGAGCCGTCCGATGAGACGTTGAGCTTAGTCATAGATGCGGGTATTGCATCCCCTTTACTTGATTTCCTCTTCGTTAAGAACTTCTTGGGAGACTGTTCTTTGTCCTTCTCGGCCTCTTCTCCAGGCAGCTCCGATGTGGCACCTCCCGTCACTCCAATACTCTCTTTAGCGAGCTTTGCCACAGCGGGTGCCTTCGACCTCCAGCTGCCTGTTCCGCCATACCACTTCCGACTCGGCTTCTTATTCAGCGATTGTTCACCTGAGGGCTCTGGGATTGCGTTTTCGTTTGTAGTATTGGCTGAACCTGCGACGGATTTGTTCGAGGACGCGATTTCGAATAGCTCACTTGCGGTCGGCGTATTGGACGTGGTGTTGGTGGTATTCGTAGCTGTTGAGCTCTCGGGTTCCAGGCTATTACCATCGGCTGGCGCCTTGGGATTCGGCTTTGATTTCTTGCGTGGACTCATTCCAGGGTAGGAGCTCAGCCGTTCTACTAGATCGAACGGTCTCTGTATCGTCTATAAGTGAGCTTCTGTATAGAAAAGAGTGTGTTGGTGTGGTTGTACCTTGAATCTAGCTGCCCTCAAAACGTGCTTGTCCTCCATCGTCACCGCTGTTGCCCCGTGCATCAAGACTGCAAGGTCATTAGGTCGCTCTTCAGCCACTCACAAGCCACCCACGAGTCATGTGTGGCTTAAGTAACGAATTTTCTGCCACCGCCAAGGCGAGACTCCAAAAATTTCCACCTGTGAATTCCCCGCCATCACCGTGACAGGACACCACCCGCCATGGCCATCCAGAAGAAGGCAAGTATTTAGTTCGGGATAGAAGGGAAATTGCTAATGCACATATAGCACGGCAAAGGCCGTCTCGACAAATGGTACAAGCTCGCCAAAGAGAAGGGCTATCGAGCCCGAGCTGCCTTCAAATTGATACAGCTGAACAAGAAGTACAATTTCTTGGAGAAGAGCAAGGTTTTGATTGATCTGTGCGCTGCTCCGGGAGTGAGTTTCTCAACTCTTGCTAATACCAGCCTCTGCTAATGTTCTAAGTCATGGTGTCAAGTTGCTGCAGAGGTTATGCCCGTAAACTCCCTCATCATCGGTGTAGATCTTGCCCCCATAAAGCCAATTCCACGATGCATCACTTTCCAAAGTGATATCACGACCGACAAGTGTCGCGCAACCATCCGACAACACCTGAAGACATGGAAGGCAGACACGGTTTTGCACGATGGAGCCCCGAACGTTGGTACGGCATGGGTTCAGGATGCCTTCACACAGGCAGAATTGGTCTTGCAGTCATTGAAGTTGGCAACCGACTTCCTCATCAAAGACGGCACATTCGTCACAAAGATCTTCAGATCGAAGGACTACAATTCTCTCCTCTGGGTCTTCAATCAGCTGTTCACGAAAGTCGAAGCCACCAAACCTCCCTCATCCCGCAATGTCTCCGCCGAAATCTTCGTTGTGTGCCGTGGATACAAGGCACCAAAACACCTCGACCCAAAATTCCTCGATCCCCGCTCCGTATTTGCTGAGCTGTCAGCCCCTGCACCAAATAATGAGGCCAAGGTTTTCAAACCTGAAGTCAAGAAGAGGAAGAGGGAAGGTTATGAGGAGGGTGACTGGACTCAGTTTAAAGAAGCGCCAGTCAGCGAGTTCATTCAGACTACTGATCCGATTGCCATGCTTGGGAGTTTGAACAAGTTGAATTTTGATCAGAAACCAAATGGCGATATTGCGATTGCGACTATCAATAAGCTTCCGGAAACAACGCAAGAGATCCGAGACTGCTGTAATGATTTGAAGGTGCTCGGACGATCGGACTTCAAGCGATTACTGCGGTGGAGGTTAAGGGTACGGGAGATTTTTGGATTTTCGTCAAAAAAGAAAGACAAGGAGGCTGATGAAATAGAAGAAGTGGCAGAAGTCGAGTCGATGGATGAGGAAATGAAGATTCAAGAAGAGATGGAGAGGCTAAAGGAGCAAGACTCGAAGAGGAAAAAGAAGGAGAGGCGGCGGGAGAACGAGAAGAAGCAGAGGGAGATCGTGCGCATGCAGTTGAACATGACGACGCCTATGGATATTGGTATTGAGCAGGCCGGCCCAAGAGGGGACGACTCCATGTTTGCGCTGAAGGCCGTGGATAAAGCCGGCGCTCTTGCCAAGATCGCCAAGGGAAGGATGGCAACTATCGTTGAGCAGGAAAAACCCGAGGAATCAACTGATGAGGAAATGGAGTCAGACGAAGAAGAAGATCAGTTGGAACGAGAGCTGGATGCTATGTACAATGAGTATACAGAACAAAAGTCCGCGAAGGATGCCAAATACCGCGCGAAACGAGCCAGGAAGGAAGATGAAGACGGTGAATGGCATGGGTTTTCAGACAAGGAAGAGGAAGTGAGCAGTGATGAAGAAGTTGTCGCAGATGATGTGAGCGATATCAGCAGCGACGAGAAGGATGGTCCGAAAACCTTAATCACTGATTTAGATCGTGAAACCAGCACCAGCAGTGGCCTCACAAAAAGGGCTGCAAGATTCTTCGATCAGGATATTTTCAAAGGCATTGATGGGCTTGAGGGCGTCGAAGACAATGAGGACAGTGGAATTGATGTTGAGGATGATGTTGACAGCCCCGATGAAACAGAGACCAGCAACAAATCCACCTCAGAATCGCAAAATCCGGTCGCCTCAAAAAAAACCCAAACACCTTCTCCAGTAGAAGACGATTCAGAAGTCGACTGGTCAGAAGAGGAAGATGACGGCATCCAGGAAGTCAAGCGCGAAGAAAGCACATGGGAACAAGATGACATACCTATGAAGAACGGTCGCCCCGACATCGACATCATAACTGCAGAAGCCATGACCCTAGCCCACCAACTCGCCACCGGTAAGAAAACAAAGCACGATTTCTTGGACGATGGCTTCAACCGCTACTCCCTCCGCGACACCGAAGGCCTCCCCGAATGGTTCCTCGACGACGAAAACAAGCACTCGAAACTCCAGCGCCCCATTACGGCCGCCGCAGCCGCCGCTATCAAAGATAAATTGCGCGCCTTGAACGCTCGCCCCATCAAGAAAGTCCGCGAAGCGAAAGCAAGGAAGAAGTTCAAGGCTGCGCAGCGGCTTGAGAAGTTGAAAAAGAAGAGTGCACTGTTGGCGGATGAAGAGGGCATGACGGAGAAAGAGAAGGCGCAGAGTATTGCGAGGTTGATGAGTAGAGCGGCGAAGAAGAAACCGAAGCAGAAGGTTACGGTTGTGGTGGCTAGAGGTGGGAATAATGGTGTTAAGGGGAGGCCGAGAGGGACGAAGGGAAAGTATAAGATGGTGGATGCGAGGTTGAAGAAGGATGTTAGGGCTGAGAAACGGTTGGCAAAGAAGAAGAAGTAGGAATGAAGGGTAGTGGGAATGATATCTTTGGGTTTTTGCGATAATGGATGGATATCGAACTATGCATAAGTCTGCGACCGAATCAAGCAACCGAATAATTGTGGTGCTGATATGCGGATTTCTAGATTCACGAGAGTCGGACATTGACCGTTTTGCAGGATTTACAAATTAGCCTGTTAGATATCTCGGAGCTAAGAATATCAGCGCTGAGGAGAAATCATTGAGGAAAATAAGTTAAGAAACAGTCGAAAACGATTTTTGTCTAGCTGTACGTCCTACTAACTTGCTAACTCAGTTCCAAGTATCTAGGTGACGAGGCACAGATTCTAGCCAGCTCGCCACCCACTCCTAACCAGCAACTCCACCCGTTCCAAAAGTCGAACCATTCCTTCCGTCTGATCTACACCCGGCGTCCCTTGTAACAGTACTGTGAACCCCTCGCCCACCTCGCCTTCTCGTAACAACCGATCATCGTAATACTGGTCGTCGTATCCTATCACGGGGTGAGATGGGGATAGGCGAGAGGTTGTGGCTTCGTAGAGGACGAGAGAGATGTAGCAGGGAGAGCCGCCGGTGCCGGCGGATTGTTGGGTCCGGACTGTTAGGGTGGGAGAGTGCGGGTAGAGGGTTGTGAGGTGCTCTAGTGGGCTTAGTGCGGTTGTGGGTTATAAGGTGGGATTGAGAAGGGGATGAAGGAGGACCGAGGGGAGAAGAGTGAACGGAAAAGGCAGCTATGGGAGAGGTGAGAGATGTGAAAGGTGGAGGGGAGTGATGAAGCGGCGGTATTTGGGATGGGGAGTGAAGAATGGGAATGGTGAAGGGCTGTTGAATGAAGGAAGTGAACAAGCGTTGTGATTCTGAATTGGACTGTGAATAGTGGGAATAGATGTGGTGAATGGAAGTAGGGAATGAGAAATTGTGAGTTTGGATGGTAATCGTAGTACGGTTAGCAAATAGGACAGTAAAAGGGAATGGGAATAGGGATATTGGATGAAGATAGTGAAAACATTTACGGTATGACAAATGGCCATAGGGAATGGAAAATAAAGAGCGCGGTGAATGATGTGATGATTGAACATGGCAGATACGTATAAGGTACGTGGATACATGGATGGGGTTCATGAACGAGGAACAAAAAATAGGATCGCGAATTGGGAAAGTGAGCATGTGGGCAACTCCCGAGCTAACTTACCGCGTATACGGAAGTAAATATCCCGTCTCTCCCTCGCCGCCACTCTTGCCGCTTCTCTTGCACTCGAGTCCTCAGCCGATGATTTCTGCCCCAGTGACGGTCTTCTCCACGGCATCTCAAGCATCAAAAGCAAAGAAAAATCTGGGGAAGTGTGGAGGTGAAGAGCAACAAGCTCTCCAGCAAAGCTTGCATCTCAAGCCAAGTGCGCGAATTATTTTACCTATGTCTTGCATATGAGGTCAAGGGTTTGAAGGCATCTGATTGGTCAGCCCTATGGATATTGCTGGGAAACCTGCAAGAGTCGTGTCTGTGGCACGTGATATAATTCACGCAATTGCGTGGCTGGGAGGGGTTGCGGTGAGAACGTGTTGGCAAATTGGAATAGTACAATGGTACGCAGGGCATGTAAAGGATGGTACATCAAAAAGTACACCTCCGACAGCACCCTTCTCGATATCTTGTATGGGTTAAGCAGCCGAGGCTCACCCTGCTGCATAACGAGCACCCAGAGCTTTTCGCCGTTCTCACCACCACCAACTTCGCACATGAATCTCAACCTATAAAGGCAGCCAATCCCGGACTTCCCATCCGGTTGGCAAAAGGGTACCAGCTCTTTATATTTGAATCCATGAACTATGCCACCAATCAGATCGATTTCAAAGCTACGAAGATGTCAGCGGTAGTGCATCGCTGCGCATCATTAAATTCGATTCCATGCCATGACGGACCATAGAATTTGTTTTATGATGAGGGTGCTGAGGCAGCGAGACGAAGAAGACGCGGAATCGAATCGAATTCGGCACAGATCCATTTTATTTTCAAGTTTGGCTTGCAGTTACCAAACATAGCACTGGGGCACTTGAAACGGTGGCATGAAGAATAGTTTCCTGATTGAGCTTGGAACGTCGAAAACAACACTAACGATCACGATCTTGAACATTCCGAAGTCTGTGAGACGATGCTCCTCGAGTCTCCTTTCGACGATATGTATCTAATCGCATAAATCACCACTGCCTTTTATGATGCTCGCACCACATTAAGCAAGAAACCAAAGCCACGATCACGGGAAAATACAAATGGCGGAGGTTTCGCCCTAACGCATCATGGCTGGGTCCCTTTTTCAGTCAAATTTCATATTCCTTTCTACCATTAGTGTATCCTTGTTCAACCGTCTGCACAAGTCTCAATCGTCCTTCATTCCGTTCGCGATTCGGCTGCACAATGGCAAACGAAAAGTACATTTGGACAAGAAACTAATTTAACGGATGTGTTGCCACTGGGCGTTTGGTGATGAGACCTCCATCACTCCATTCATTCTCGACTGCTCTGGGCCAAGAAAACTCGAGGACCACAGCCTCAAGGAATTCCTCCTATTGGAGAATCGGACATCAGCGACTATAAAAACCAACTATGAAAGTTCTCCTCACAACCAGAACAAAAGACCAAGCAGGTCCCATTCATATCACACAAGATGGCTTTTACTACTGGCACAAGTCTGAGAGTTCCGAAGAGTATGCATAAGACACCGTGCCACAGCGATTACATTGGGTCTTGTGAATATTTCATCGAGCGCGACAAGAAAGGCATATCGAGCGTTAGCTATTACTGCGATTGGGCTCTGTGTATAGGACCCAGTACGTCTGGTTTATATGCCGCGTAGATAACTGCAGCAACACGCTAAACATACTGGTTTCGTCGAAGGAAGTCTTGGATGAAGAGATTATCATGAATATACTCACCAACTACCAAGATCCGCTACTTGAGGAGCCGCTACATATTGTTGGCTACCTGTTCACCGCGTGCGCTATGTGGATGGGTTAGAGTGTAAAGCAAAACTACACTAATCTCCTCCGCCTCGAGGCAGAAATTGGGGTAACGACTGAGGCCGAATACTTCAGAAACTTGAACTACACTCTCAACAATACCGATTTCGACGACATAAACTCCCGTCTGTTCGACCAGAAGAAAAACATAGCACTTCATCGCCTCTTCACGGAACACATCCGAGACTTTACCTTAACGCTTCTAGATGTTTTGCAAACTTTAAAAGGAGGGAAGACGAGGGGACGGCGGCTCGCCGAGAGTAGCGGACCACGGCTTGGTCGAGAAGACTATGGAACTTACGAATTGGAGTACATGTCCAAGCGGTTATAGAATATTACGCATCAGCTCGACTACTGCCACACAATTCCCAAAACCCTATTTCAAGTCCTCTAAAATTGCATGCTCCAGCGCGACGCTTGTCTAACTTTCGCGTCCCACGCGCAGCTAAACAAGATAACGCCGCTATGAAACCGATTAGCGTCCTTATATTGATATTCCTCCCCCGTAACAAAGGTTTCGGCTGTATTTTCGGGCGCAGTCTTTGACTTTCGCAACGGGGTGTCAAGAAAGAACGCGGAGCGAGCGAATGCTGGCGGGTCCTCCCTTTAAGCCGTGCTGTCGCCAGGATTGTTATTTTTGGAGTGTGGTATGTGTGGTTATATAAAAGTGAGAGGAGACTGAATTGGGAAGAGGAGAAGGATGAAGAGGAACAAGCGGTGAATGCAGGTGAGGCGGAAGAAGGGGAACGAGATGACGAGAAGATTGAAGACACAATTTAGTCAAGCCGTACCCGCTTTTCGATCCGTTCGAGATCTTCAACCCATAATTCTGCGGAAAGGGCTGTTTAAACTCTTCAGGGATGAAAGGATCTTGAATAAAAATTTAAAGAGTCGATTCGTTGTCGCGACTCTGTAACGCAGTACCAAATTACTAATCGTTTATGTCACATCAGTATCAGCTTTCGATTTTGATATCCCGCAGTCCAATGCGCAAATCCGTTCCAATGAGAGTGGTGCTCAGAGTGATGGATCTGCTGCAGATGAATTTTGCGTCCAATGCGGCCTCTATCGACATACGAACTTTTCCGCGAGATATTTTACTCTGCCATCAACGTCAGTTTTATTCCTAGATATTCACCAAATGCGCCTTAATTTTCATGTTTCATTTTCCTGTGACAGACTGTTGTTCCAAGCAGCTTTGTTACCATAATTAGTACTTGTCAAAATTCGAGAGACTAAACAAGATTGCATTGTGGACCTAAACATCTAGAGGGAGAGCAGAGGCTATATACAGCAGAGAAATGCCAAGCTGGCGGATTGTATGTCTGACTGGCAGGAGGTCGCTTTTATGGCAACAAGCTTCGATGTCTTTGATCTGTAGTTTGAGTCTTCTAGAGATAGATAGCCGACATCGCACTTCAAAGATATCGAAGACTTTACTATAGCCTTCACGTCTCTTGGCAACATCAGTAAGTACGTAGCCATATACCGCTTACGTCTACGCGAGAAGCCTATGCGGATTCCGGCTAATTATCTAGATACCCCGTCTTGAATTTGACACTGAGCTGCAGTTTTAAACGCTATACAGCTAATTAATAGTCAGCACGCTAATGATACATCAACGTACTAGTACTTCAAAGTGCAACGGACATGTAGCAATTGCAACTAGTGGAAGGGTTTTTGGGTAGAAATCGGACGGGCTACCGTAATCTGTGGCCTAGGAACTCTGTACTTTTAACAGCCATGCCTCTTGAACTCATTACATCTCTATTCTCACTTTTCTAGATCTGTGGTTGCTTCTGGAATATTTTGCTAGCAACTATAGACATCCTTCGTCTCTCGCTTCTTATATCGGTTCCATTCCTCGCTCTTTCAGTGAACGCACTTCAAGAACGCAAACCCTCAAATACGAAATTCCTTCGCGAGCATGATGCTTATACGACTCTAGCCGAGGGTTGGGAACAAATCGACGACTCCCCTGCCATCAACAATGCTATCAAAACTTGTGGTAACGGCGGGACAATCGTGCTCCCTGCGGATCAAATCTATAGCATCCACTCCCCGATCGACATCTGTCCTTGTAAAAGCTGCAACGTCCAAATTGAAGGCCAGCTCATTATAGCACGAGACCAGTAGCTCTATCAGGAACTACAAGACTCCATCTTCACCCTCGCTGGCGTAAAAGGTGTACAAATTCGCAGTCTAACCAGAAAGGGCATTATTGATGGGAATACGATTGATTATTATTGCAGCAGGCCGGGCAGCGGATACTTGAGCGGAAAAGGAGTTGCGCACACTGCCAACGGCTCCTCCGACAGCACCATCGAGAATATAGCTTTCAAGAACGTGATGCAACGCTTGTTTAAGGTCGAGGGCAACAGCAGAAATCTCTCGTTCTCGAAGCCCAAACTCAGCTTGGAGCAGCAATTGGGCTTGTATTCTCACAACGACGTCGATACCTTTGGATTCGAGCCCGGCCATGTCTCAAACGCCAGCATAGCATCCGTGGACATGGACTTCAGATCGCGGCCCAATCATAATGGCGGCAGGACAGGGATATGCGCCGCTTTTGATTTCGACACCAGAGACGTCTCCGTCCGCGATGTCACATGCAAAGGTGCGTGCGGTAGCGTCCATGTTATGGTAAACACCTTCGCGCAGCCGTATCTGCCCGAAGCAAGTATTTCCAACATCTACGTCGCCAACTTGAATTTCGATGGCGAATACGCGACAGGGTTCGTGAATGGCTGTGCTAATTCGATGATCTCAAACATCACTCGGGATGGGGTGAAAGTCGTCAGTGGGATGCCGGCTGTGGCGAACTCGTGCTATCAAAGACTGCATGGTATGACGGCGTATTGTGCTTATTACTCGCTCAGTCTCAGGTCTACGTTGAAGAACATTTGGCGGAAAGGTTTTAAGGGGAAGCTTACGAGTGTGCCAGATGCTAACTTTGGGTATTTCAATAATATGACGGTTCTCGATTTCCATTTTGAGGATTGGAGGAATGAAACGGTTGGGTAAAATAAATCAAGGAGACATACGGGACGATAAATGGCTATTAGAAATTAAAAAGATATGAAAATTTGAATAGCTTGAAAAATTTAACATTGTTTCTTCCGCATTACCAGTTTAGTCTAAGCCTTTCGTCAAGTAAAATGCGGTATTGAACTTTGGGCGATTGTATCTCTACATTACCCTTTGAACTACTTCTTCAAGCTTTATTATCGGTTACACGTGGTCTTATTGCATCTAACTGTTCGCAACATCATGCGCGGCGCCATTCGGTAGAGATCCTCTTTGACAGTGGCTGGTATTAAGATGCATGTTGCATGCAAATGATGAGTACCTTAGGGTAGGAGCTATCTTTTATGCGTCCAGTAATAAATGGTACTAAAGGATACGCGTTCTTTTGTGTCTTAAATATATATGTCATACTTGGCAGTCTTTCATGTTAATTGGGTTGTCAACGTACGACCTTCCTGTTCTGGCCTAGCGTACCTGATTTATTAGCGTGAACGGAGGTCCGCTTCCAAAGATCATCATCACTTCACTATTACACTTCCATCTCTAATGGACCTACATATTAAGGGACCGCCTGATTTAGTACTCACTAAATACAGTATTGCCAATGGGCAAAGACGACGCTGCCTTGGCAGTCTCGTGCCATATTTCACATCTTGGCTACCGATACCAACACGTCAATTTCAACAGTGGTCGTCGTCTCAAGACCGATCTATATTCCCAAAAGGAGCGCTATATCGACAAAAAAGAATGGTAAGCATCAGACATGTTCTGTCCACCTTAATATCAGGCCTCTTGAGGTGATAATAGGGACGAAAATACGCCGTGACCCACTCAGGTTCAATTCATTCAGAGAAATCGATTGTCCCATCTCGTCATAAGTCGGCCGGGTGATTCTGAAATATATATATATATATATATATATTATTTCTCGGGTTTATTTGCAAAACTCAAATGAACGAGGTAGATTTAGACAACATACCAAGAGAACTATCAAAGCTCATGCAGCAAAATAATTTATTGGAGCCCACGCCGGCTATCCATTAACATTTAACAGATAGTCCATATCTGGCTTCTGATTATTCTCTAATATACACTTTGCTTGTCTGGTCAACACTGTAGGCGCCTACGCACGTCTACGTAAGTTAGATGGAAAACACCTTCACCTTACGTGATGAACGGTGCATCGTAATACTCATCGAATTAATGCTATACCCAATTTCCATTGCTCTACTTCTACACTTTCCACCATCCATCGACAACGAATCTTTTGTGGGTTAAGTATCTGAAAGGAGGTAACACCGCGAAGCATTACAAACGTGCAGAATGCTACCCTGGTAATATTCCTTATACATTTCTATCAAAATGACCTACAAATCAGCCGAACTTCCATATTTGCTAGGCTTTTCCCTTGCCCTCCTACTCATACCTATTTCTTAATTCCCGCCATTGCAGCCGCTGCATTGCGAATGGGAGCAAGTTGAACAGGCATGGGTCCAGTCGCTCATCGGTCCATCTCCGCACTGACACTATATTCGGTTTAGTATCTTTGCTCCACGACGGTGTTGTTTATACTTACACAATACCAAGTGTTATAGGGCATGTCTTTCTACTTCGAAAAAGTCGCTTGTGGCCGCAAGGTGGTTTCGATCCGCTAACGCTGACGAGGCTGAGGTCGTGGATGTTGAGAAGTGAAACGAAATTCAAGGAGGACCCGAAGGACAATGAAAGATTGGGTTTCGAAGACGAGATGGATGTGGAACAGTGAAGAGGCTGTCCGATCGTGTCTGGAAGCTGGAGGGGCTACGCCTTTAAATGATCTTCCCCTAAGGGCAAGGCTGAGGAATCCCAACTTCTGTCTTACGTAATCTCGACAGCTGTGATGATACGAGAGGAAATACAAGAGCATATTTCTAATACCTTTATTGATTTCATGATATGCGTATATCATACAGCACCACCTTCGAAGAGAGTTCATTTCCTGAATATGTTGCACATTCATAACCGCGCGGGCATCCTGTGCACCCAAAATCCGGCTTCAGGCCATTCTTCAATAGGCTCCTCGCTCATTGGTTGATTTCACTGCCTCAACATGACAGTTGCGACAACGCCAGTGAATATGACAAGCTGGACATCCAACATCTATTTTGTAATCGTTCCAGCCATATCCACAATAACACTCAGCGCAGTCAGTATGTTTATACAGTACTGTGGATCCTAACTCTTACACATTGCCAAACATATTGTGCCTTTGGGGTTTTGGGCATATCTTTTAGCCGGAAGAAACTCTTTCTAATGGTGATCGTGGCCACCTGGTGGTTTAGGAGCTGCTGAGCACTGACAAGGCTGAAGTTGAGCGACCGTGGATGTTGAGAATCAGAAGGGATTGAAGCTTGCTAGGTCCCGAGTAAGGAGGAAATGCTATGCTTCAAGTATTAGATAGATGAAGGGCCCGGGCAGTTGCCCATTTAGATAGAATTATGCCCTGGCAGGGTTAAAAAACCCCACTTCGGTGTCACATGCCTAAAGATTTTCGTCAACCTTTGAAGTCTACCTAACCAATTATAAGAGGGATAGAAGCTATGATATTTCTCATTATTCATGGAAGACTCGCCAAAGCCATGTCCGCACGTATGACCCTCCCACCACTCACCCATCTCTTCTTAAAGCTGCATCAAAACCGCACTTCCAGCCCAAAGCAGACACACCCATCCCATCCCTCCCCATATCCCGCTCGTCCCTACTACCGCCCCATTAGTAACTTAAACCCCAGTCCCATTCCCCCATCCCCTCCCCCCAATTCCTGCCTCGAGCACCAGTCTCTCAATGCCCCCTTCTACCCCCTCCAATGGCGCAACCATCGCCATCTGACTCCAACTAAACAATGTATTCTTTCCCCCAAACACAAACACTTCAAACCTTCCTTTAAACACATCATCCACCCACACCCGACTACCATTCACGACATCCGTCTCAATCCTAATATTTGCGGGCAGTGTAATCGGAACAGGGGCATGATTCGAGGTGCTAACGTTCGTCCAGATACGACCCGGATGCCCTGGGTCATGGCCGTCGGATTCGGAAACATGTCGGAGAGGATAGGGGAAGTTGTCGTTTGTTGTGAAGACGAGGGTTGTCGTGTTCGTCGTGTTGGTTTGGACGGGAGAGAGGGAGAGAGAGGTATCGGGGCCGGTGAGGCTGAAGGGGGAGGAAATATGTAGGGTCAGGGTGTACGGTGGTCCGTAACTCCCCTTTCCCAGTGTTGAATTTCCGGATTGTTTGGACCATGTTAAGAGCGGTGAGAACTGAGACGGGTTCTGTGAGTCTGGGAGTCGTCTGTCGAGATTCTGGCCGGGTGCTTTGGGTGCGAGGAATGCAATTGAAGAATCGAGAGTAGATGCGGTGATGTTTTCACCCCGTGAGCCGGACCAGGAGCGCGCGGCGACGACGGGGATACCTGCGCGCATTGCATAGTATGCCTCCAATTGCGTCGTAGCATCTGGGCCGTTGTCGTTCCACGCGGCGAGTATAGCACCTTTGTTTCCGCTGGCTCCTGGTTTAAGCTGCTTGGTCGTGTTCACGGGGTTGAAGAGTGACGGTTCCCACTGCCATCCTGGGGCATCTGCAAAGTTCATCGTACGCGTGGTATTGTAGAATTGCGGGTACGGTGCTGGGAGGATAGGTGTATGGTCATTCTTCAAGGACATGTACGCCCACCAATCCTCGGAGTTGACGAGCTGATATCCGTCATTTTGGAGTTGGACCGGGTCGGATTGTCCGTACTGCCAGTGTTGGATTATCACGTCTTTGGAGATCGTAAAATTTTTGCTTGGTTCGTTTGTACCCCAAATCCTGATACGCTTCCCAGAAGTCGAGTTCACGAAATCGGACATCTCGTTCACGAAATTAATGTAGTCATCTGCGAGGGTGGGGTCATATTCGTCGGCGCCGATATGCACTTCCTTCGTTTGGAACCATGGGAGAAATTCAGCCCAAAGCGATTTTACAGTAGGGACGGAGTCTGGATGCGACAGGTTCAGCAAATCCTTCTTCGCTAATGCCAGCTCGGGTTTCCATTTCGTGATACTGAGACAATGGCCTGGTGCCTCAATCTCTGGTATCACAGTAACCCCTCTCTGTGCACAATGTCTCTGGAAATCTTGGAAGTCTTCTTTGGATAAGGTCTCGTTCTTCCGTTCGATAATACCTTGAAGCTCTGGTTTCTCAGGATAGAAGGAGAAGTGGGAGAAGACCTTATTCCAGGTCTCGTTGTGTCCACGGTTCAACGGGTAATTATCGCTAGAGTGGTAATGGAATTCCGACATCTTAAAGAAGGACGCGTAGGTGCACAGCTCTTTGAGGAAGGAGGGAGAGTACCATTTGCGACCGGCATCGAGCATGTAGCCGCGAGTTGCGTAGGCTGGAGCGTCGGTAATTCGACCGAGAGGAAGAGCTGTCCCATTTGCAACCAGTATTACTTGAAGAAGCGATCGTGTTCCCCAAAACATCCCTCGTGCGCCGGTCCCGCCGATATAGATGCTCTGACCCGTAAGTTCAAGCTCGTAACCTTCCTCTGTCGCATCCCCGTTTTCATACGTCAACTGGCTCGCATTGCCTCGAAAATGGCCCAGGAAAATGCCAGAACCATCTGTAGGATACTCATCCACTTTTTCAAGCGTCCAGTTCGAGCGCAAGAGGTGCGAGATGTCTTGGCGGAACGTCTCTGCGAATTCGTACGCTGATGGTGGGATGAGCGTCAAGCCTTCGGTATCGGATCGGTTGGCAAATCTATTTTCAAGATATATCGTCTTTTGCACGTCATTGATTGAGAATCCGTTCGAAGCAACTTTGCTGCTCGTCCATTTTACCGGCGGCAGAGCCTCCAGCGCGGAGACTATTCCAATGAACGCGCAGAAAGTCCACAGCATGATTGAGATGAGGCCCGATGATGTGAAGGAACCTTGAAGCTTTTGAAGTGGCAATATCCAGGTTTTTGTAGTCGGATGCAGGTACGCGGCACAACTTCACCCGGGTTGCTGGGGATCTTCATCGCCGACCCGGGTGCGACCGCTTGTTATCATTCGTCCCATTTCCCCGCATGCTTACCTCGCATCGATGTAACCTTTGCAGTAGCCAAGAAGAGTAGGATAAACGGCAATACCGCTAACAAAGCCTTGTAGCAACGTTCGATGGACTTGAAGGAAAGAGAAGGACGGGAGTTACATCGCGGTGGTGAAGACAGCGGCTTCGGTATTTGGAGCCAGATACAGCTTTCCGAGCGACAGGATACCGCATGGGTACACCCCGGAATTTGATGCTACAGTATTTCGAGAAGATTGTTGAGACGAAGGCTGATGTGTGAGAAGAGGCCCTGGAGAAGTGAGGGCTGCACCCTCAGTTTTGCCATGGCACGAGAAGTCACTAAATGGGTTTTGGCTGAGTTTGACCTAAACATATGGAGTAAACCACAGGAATTACTACGGCACTCTTCCAGCTCCAGCGGGACAGACAAAATACATATCGGACTTCAACTTGCACTACACCCTGAATTTTGAATTGAATACAAAATACTCCGGCCTAAACACCCGGATCTGGCACTATAAAGCTTCCTATGGCCATAATTATAGGCAGGGTCAAGGTAGCAGAAGGGTATTGGAGACGATGGAGTTTGCGGTGTCCGGCCAGAACTGGGATGGGGGGTATGAATTTAGTCGTTACGACATCGTTATCCTCGATATCTGAGTGAATTTCATGTTTATGAGACTATATACAGCTGATACGATCACTAGCGGAATTGGCTTCCGCCCCCAGGGCTCTCCAGAAATTTTCCCTGTATCCTGCTAAGTTGCTTTTGGTTTAGGCTAATCTAAATGCAGTTAGATAACCTAACTCCTAACCTTATAGCTGTAGCGCGTTCGTCCGCATCTTACGACATTATTAACCCTCACTAGGTGATATTTTTACTGTACATGCTCACATTCAATCGACACCCCCCAGATTTCACGATAACTCAGTAAATGGGAAAGCTGAATTATCGCGGCGGGGCATACCACACATTGAGCCGACTGTACATCTCTGGGTTGCGCCGCGAGAATGACTAAGCGTGTTGTGCGGGGTCAACCTCAGATAGAGGCTCAGATGAAGTATTGTATTGCTGCCTGCCCGGTACAGCCTTCTCCTTTTCAACACTTCTCTATCGCATAGTGTCAACGGACGTTATAATCCTGTAGGTAAGCGGGAGTTGCAATGAATAAAGTACGCTGGCAATCTTGTCGACATGTCTTAGTACCGTTATACTCATTTGAATAGCGCTTTAAAATACTCTTGCGAACGTAACTAATCGCCATCTGGTTGATTCACTACATCCCAAGTCCTTGATAGCATGTGCAGCAGCTCGCTTTCCCTCTGTCACTGGCCTTCGCACCGCACCTCATCCGAGTGAACATACCACACCTGAGATATGGAATCCGCCCACAGCCGTAGGGAGGCGGAGCATGTAGACAAAATTCGGCAGGCCTTGCGCGACAAGAAGCTCGTTATCATTGTGGGAGCCGGCGTCTCATTGAGCGCTATACGCCCTGCGCCTCTGCGCATAACTTGGACTGGCCTTATACGCGATGGACTAGACTATCTTGAGGACATGTGCTATGTTTCAGCAGACGATGGGGAGCTGAATTTCTATCGAGGAATACTCCAGCGAGAGAACATAGACGTCCGGAAAGTTTTGCGGGTATGCGGTTACCTCAAAGATGAGCTTAGTCACCATCGACAATATCCGACATGGTTGCATTCAGTCTTCGGCTCTCTTCACCGTGACGTGACCCACCCAGAGATCTTTAAGGCTCTTCAAGAATTCCATCAAAAGGGCGCGAGGCTCTTGACAACAAATTACGATGAACTTTTGGAACGCTTCTGCAACTTGCAACGCGTTCGTCGGTCGATTCCAGACGATGTCAGGAAATACGAGCAGGGTACTTTAGACGGAGTTTTCCATGTACACGGCAGCTTTCAGGATCCGAAGGAGGTGGTATTGGATGCTGTCAGCTACTATCAAGTGCAGACTTCAGACGACGTCCAGAATCTTCTCAAGACCTACCTCGGACACAATACCATACTCTTCGTTGGATGCGGTTCAGGACTTGAGGATCCTAACTTTGATGCCTTATTGAAATGGGCAACTAGCAGGGAGGAGAACATTCCGAATCATCATTATCTTCTGGTTCGGGACAGAGACAATCTTAGATACCATCCACTCATCACGCTGAAGTATGGCCAGAACTATGAGGATCTCGTACCGTATCTACGTAAACTGCTTGACGGTCCGGCCGAAGTGCCTGCCAATAAGGAAACTTTTGCTGAGAATGTTTCAGGTGTGTGAGTCTTTGTTGTTACGCTGTATTAGATTTTCATAGCGAGTGGGTAGAGAATTCTAATTATTCAGCTTTATTAGATCCACTACTCCATGAGGAGTAGGATGCGATGATCAGATCAACAGTGCGTTTTACTAACGTGACCTTTACATTTAGAAAATCTGCTCCAACTACTGCCCCACGCCACGAAAGCTCTTTTTAATGCGTACGAAAAAGAAGGCAACTCTTTTTGCCTTCCCGACACTCGAGTCAAGCTAATAGAGAATATAAGAGCATGGGTTAACAGTAACGATACAAGACATATATTCTGGCTAAGTGGTTGGGCAGGTACAGGCAAGTCTACTATTGCTCGAACAGTTGCTCAGGAAAATTACAACAGAAATCGTCTTGGAGCAAGCTTCTTCTTTTCAAGAGGTGGTGGAGATATTAGCGATGCCGGCAGTTTCTATACGAGCATTGCAAGGCAGCTTGCAAATAACGTACCGCTTGTGCGACGTCATATTTGTGAAGCGATTGTGCAACGTAGAGATATTGCGACTCAGTCTCTACGCGACCAATGGCGTCAGCTCGTCCTTGGCCCATTATCAAAGCTTGATCTCAACTCGCACCCAATATCGTACATTCTCGTAATTGACGCCCTTGATGAATGCAGTGATGAGAACCACATTCGGAGCATTTTACAACTTCTGGCCGAAGCTCGACTATTAAAAAACGTCCAGTTACGAATCTTCCTGACGAGCAGACCTGAGATTCCGATCCGATACGGCTTCCACGAAATACCGGAGTCTGAGCACCAGGACTTTGTTCTCCACAATATATCACCGTTGATTGTGGATCATGACATCTCTACTTTTCTTATACATAATCTGACACTTATCGGACGGGAAAATTCGCTAGAGGTTGGCTGGCCAGGCGTAGAGACCATCAATCGTCTAGTCCAGAACGCAAGTGGCCTGTTCATTTGGGCTGCCACTGCCTGTCGGTTCATTCGCAATGGGTTATTCGTAGAAGAAAGGCTGCGTACAATTCTTGAAGGCGGCACATCTACCGCGACACCAGAAGAGCACCTCAACAACATCTATATCACTGTTCTGCAAAACGCTATCCGTCTAGATTATATGGAGGAAGAGAAACAAAGGTTGTATAGGATGCTAAGAGATATCCTTGGAAGTATTGTTGTTCTATTCTCTCCCCATTCCGTCAAATCTTTAAGCAAACTGCTCTTTATCCCAAATCAGAAGATGAACATAGCTCTGAAGGATCTTCATGCTATTCTAGATATCCCAGAAGACCAAACCCGCCCACTTCGTCCGCATCACCCTTCGTTTCGCGACTTTCTCCTTAATCAAGACAGGTGCGGGGATCCAAACTTCTGGGTGGAAGAGAAGCAAGTACATCGAAAGTTAGCTAAGAACTGCATTCAGCTTATGTCCACCTCTCTCAGGCAAGACATATGTGGTGTTGACGCGTCTGGTGTGCTTGTGGCTGAAGTGGACAGTACTCAAGTGGAGCAGTGTCTTCCTCCGGAAGTTCAGTATGCATGCGTCTATTGGATTCAACATCTTCAGAAGAGCGGCGCTCAGCTTTGCGACAATGACCAAGTTCATCAATTCCTGCAAGTGCATTTCCTTCACTGGCTTGAGGCGCTTAGCTGGGTACGGAAGGTTTCCGAAGGGATTCATGCAATCACTTCTTTCGAGTCCATTTCTCTTGTAAGCCTACCCTGCAGCATATGGAAAGTTATCTGACTAAATTATTTAGACTAGCGACTGTCCCGATTTATATGCGTTTATCCATGATATGAAGCGATTCGCACTGTACAGCCGGTCAGCAATCGAGCAGGCTCCCCTACAAGTATATTGCAGTGCGCTTATGTTCACGCCGAATATGAGTTTAGTGAAGAAGCAGTTTATAGGCCGGGTGCCTCAATGGATAAAGAGATTGCCTGAAGTCGAAAAGGATTGGAATGCCTTACTGCAAACACTCGAGGGCCATTCGATTTACGTTAACTCTGTAGCCTTCTCGCCAGACGGCAAGATACTGGCGTCGGCCTCGAACGACGGGACGGTCAAGCTATGGGATGCCGGTACCGGAGCGGTGCTGCAGACGCTTGAGGACCATTCGCGTTCTGTCAACGCTATAGCCTTCTCGCCAGACGGCAAGATACTGGCGTCGGCCTCGTACGACGAGACGGTCAAGCTATGGGATGCCGGTACCGGAGCGGTGCTGCAGACGCTCGAGGGCCATTCGGGTTCTGTCAAAGCTATGGCCTTCTCGCCAGACGGCAAGATACTGGCGTCGGCCTCGTACGACGAGACGGTCAAGCTGTGGGATGCCAGTATAGGAGCGGTGCTACAGACGCTCAAGGGCCATTCGAGATGGGTCACCGCTGTAGCCTTCTCGCCAGATAGCAAGGTGCTGGCATCAGCGTCGCGCGACAAGACGGTCAAGCTGTGGGATGCCGGTACCGGAGCGGTGCTGCAGACATTCGAGGTTGACACTATTATTAAGACTTTTACCTTCTCAGAGGATGGAACGCTCATCCAAACTAACAGGGGAGTGTTACATATCACACCTCTTTCTTCTGGCGACAATCTTTCTCGATCGAGTCCTTCGCATGGCATATTTGTGAAGGAGCAGTGGGTCCGCTGGGGTACGGGAGATATACTTTGGCTTCCTCCTGAGTATCGGCCGCGTTGCACCACTGTTTATGGGAGCGTTATCGCTCTTGGGTATTCCTCTGGTCGCTTGTTATTCTTGGAATTCGCTTTTAGGACCCCTCCTCCCCACCCACCTCCATTACAGTTAACTCCTTTTTATAGTTAAGAGCGGCGAGAGCGGTAAAGGCTTATAAATGCTATTAAATTAGAAATTCATCCGATTTAAGATTAATCACCATTATGTTTTATATAAGTTTAATGTAGTTATATGGTCTGAGGTTTATAAGTTGCAAAATGGTCAGAACGGCGGCTCTTACTGTAAAGAGTTGCAGAAATCGGACGTGCGCTTTCGTACGTATTATTAATTCCTTACGTGCAGGATCGAAGTCCAAGCGCCATTCAGATTAATATTGCCGTAAGATTAGAATTCACATGCTAGGACCGCAATATTCTGGTTTAGTCAATCTAACCGCATATGGGTTAACCATGCGCAGAGACACCTTGGTAAAGAGCGGGAAAAGAGTTTTGGGCAAGCTTGGGTGGAAGTTGATTTCGCTAGCGACTGTGTAGTTTTTACTAAAGATATTTTGCGGAGAAGTTCACCAGCGCAGTCGCATTCCACATATTCGCTTCTCATCCCGCCATCAATAAGTTGCTGTCAATCTCCTAACAAGGTACTCTCCACTCCTAATCCCCTCATACTTTTTCCCGCTCTCCTCATACGTGCCTGGAATCGCCTCAATCATGCGGTCAAAGTTAGGGTTGCAGAAGTATGCGATCGAGTAGCGCGGAGGGTACCTGTTTTGACTCTCATCTTCAGTTTTCGGAGGTGGTTCAACTACGCGATGTTTTGTTGATTTGATGGTCTCGTTGGACCACCGAGCAAGGAGATCGCCGGCGTTGATGACGATAGTACCAGGGATTGGTGTCGCGTCGACAAATGTGCCCTTGGGTGAACGGACTTGGAGGCCGCCGCGGTCATCTTGGAATAATAGAGTGATCGATCCTGAGAACTGTTAACACAAGACCTCACATCTATTGACTTCCTCAGGGATGGGGAGGGGGTATACCATAATCCGAATGCTCCCCCGCCCTGACTTGCAGCTGTCCATCAGCTCTCCTGAAAACACTCTTCTCCACCCCTGGATAATGCAATAACCGCAACGTATTATCATCCCCATCCGTAAATTCATCAAACCAGGACTCTTCAATACCCATCCCCAGCGCTATCGCCCGCATAATCTGCATATACAGTCTTTTGCAGATCTCAAAGAAGCTTAGCATTGTCTCTTTAAACGCTTTCGCTTCTTCGCCTCCCTCGCCCGTCGTAGCCGGCCACATATTCGGCAGCCCGGGCTCGCCCTCCTTTCCAATTTCCAACGACTCTTTAAGATCAGGTATTGAGCTACGCAGAGCAGAGACCGAGTCTTGGTCTTCGAGGTCTGTGACTTTTTCCCGGCCTTGCGCTGTATATCCCCGGTTTGCTTCGGGCGAGTACCATGCTAGCGCATCTTTCTGGGATTGCGGCCGTGCAAAGAACTTTGCGGAATGCGAGAATACTGTATCAACGGTCAACGAGGGTATTCCATGATTCTTCAGATATATGAAGCCTGCATTCTGAAAGCCGTCGAGCACGGCGCGGGCGGTGGAGAGTTTGGAGGTGGGATCGTTGGATAGGAAGGACGAGAAGTCGATAAGCTAGAGCGCGTCAGTGGGAGATCCGGAGGAGTACTGAACAGGGGAGTAGATGAAATACCGGGATGACCAGATCGTCTTTCGCGACCGCTGAATCTACTATTATTCCTGCCATTGTGCGTCGGAGTTGTGGTTGTAGCTTGAAGTGGGGAGCGCGAGTGCGGGAAGTGGAGAAATGTTGAAAAAGACCCAAAGAGGGACGGAATTGCAGGGGCTATTATTATATCTGTCTTTGACAGATGGATCACGTGAGGCATTCACCATCTCACGGTGACCTCCGGAGAGGTTTGATGAAGATGAGAGCAAGGGATAAGGTTGATGAGGGGTCATACTGCTTTCGGAAGGTTGATATGACGCGGAGATAAGGCCATGGTGGGGTAAATCTCAACACCAAGAAATCATCGTGAACTGCCAAGACATGCAGCATCTACATGAATTGTAGCGATGGCTCTGTCTTTTGGCGCAAGGATATGAAGGGAGGTTATATTGAGGACATTCTCGTTCAGGGGGCTAAGGACATCTCCAGAGTATGACTCATTCCCTTACCTACCTATGCAAACCTTCGACACTACCAGTAGTAACAAATTTCAGATCGGGAGCCACACCTCATAATTGCGATTCCCATAAATGTTTCTCATCGCCCCCAAAAGATATATGTCATTCCCTTATTGTCATCTTCAACTCGTCCCACTCCTTCAACACCCCGCCCTTCAACCCTCCATATCTTGCACACCTTGACTGAAATCCAGACGCAACGCACATTTTAAACGCTTTCTTAATCTCATCGCTTCTCCGCTTGAACAAAGAACGCTTCGGGAACCAAGTGCGCAGTTTCGCACGACCAAGGCCATCGTGATCCGTTTTCAAAGCGTCGAGGTGCTGCCACATATTGATCTCCAACCGCAATCCCAGCCATCTAATCTCAATCTCTAGCCTATAATTCCAACACACATAGTCCGTGAAATCCTCCAGTGTCCAGTCAAGATTCGCCGAGAGCGCAGAACATGATTCGCGGAGCTGTTCAATGTAGAACCTGTCGAGCTGGTTGTTGATCGAGCCATCGCCTTCGTAATAGTCCTCACCAAACCAGACATATTTCCAGGTTCGCAGACCGGATGAAGGAAGAAGGGAGCATGAGGTCCTTTCTATACTTACTCTCCTCTGCGAAAAGCGTGTATTTGCGGAACATGAAGAGATCCTTGAGACCAACGCCGGAGGCCATGTAATACCGTATTTTTACAGGCTTTTGGGAATGGCCGATCCAGTTTCTTGGCATTCCTTGCTCTGTTATCGGATCAGGCAGGCGGAAATAGATAGCATTATACCCGAGCGTGTACCTTGATTTACAATAAGGGAAGCCAACTTGACCGTGGTTCTTGGCTCTGTGGTAAGATAGGTTGTCGGGAAGGGACAGGGTCTTCTGGGGGGGTGGGACCGAATGCATTTGTAGCGTATCCAAGTGTTAGAGTTCACGAGATCTTTTCGGAGTTGGCGCAGCAGGTAAGACTTTTGGGTCTCAGACTCGAAGGAATTGTTATTCAGCTTTTGGACGACGGAGGGTCCGAGGATGGAGTAAAGGCGTCGACATATCGGCGCTAGACGTGTTTGAGCGCTTAGAGGTAGGATGTCGCATATCAATAGAAGCAGGTCGATGGGAAGCTTGAAGGTTGGGACTTCAGCCCGCGCCTCCCACGTCTGAAGTTGAGACGCAGAGCAAGTGCGATTGGAGGAATATTTGAGGTAATTCAGCATGGACTTTCTTTTGGGGGGGTTTAGAAGGAAGCACCTCGGCCATTTTGACTTAGATAAAGGGAATGTTGAGGAGTTAGAAACATTAGGAGAGATACTATTAGAGTATAAATGCTACCTATTGGCAGTGGTGGGGTAAGAAGGAGCTCATATTTAGTTATATATCTGTTTTTAAGGGATCTGGTTCTACTCGGCAACCCACTAGTTCTACACATTTCCTCTGCTCTTGAAGGCAGAAAATCCTTTGTGATGTAATGCCTTATCTATAGCTAATGATGTTCGCATACATTGATATCTGGCAATTTGAGAGGCCAACATATTTTCTTAATATCATTAATAGCTAGAAACTCCGAATCCAATCGAGATATAAGTTCGAGCGCAGTCTTCGAGTAATAGCACGTCAGTCTTCCCTAGACGCTTAAGGCTAGAAATAAAGGGTTAAACAAGAGGCTTAAGGACCACCTCCCTATGGCGAAATTCGTTAATCCTACTACGTAACCTCTCACCTCTCCGCAAGTCCTGCGCCTTATTATATGGCTGTTTCCGAGTGCCTTAGCTGGCTTCTCCCATCTCTGATAGCACTGCTCTTGCTGTATAATATAGGAGCATGGCCTGCTCTCTCCGCCCTTGATTCCCCTTATCAGGCTGTTTTTAAGCCTTAACCTTTCATCCTTTGTCTTCTTTGTATACACATAACAATGCCCCTTATACCCATATATAAAGCAGCGATAGAACTGCAACTCGGCTAATTTTTAAGTCCTATTACGCTTAACGTTGGTGTGATGCTTTTCTCCGTCTTTAAACCAGCAGTGCTTTATCCCTTGTTAAGCTCTAACTCTAGCAGGCGTCTAATCTGCTTGGCGGAAGTTAAATCGTAGGTTATCGTATAGCCCGTATTTATCAGTGTTATAAGCCTCAGGTCACCCACATTTTCTCTTCTTGTCCTACTCAGTCAGCTCTAGTTTACATCTAGGCGTCCCTCGTAAGTAGCCAGCTTCGTGCATGATATTTCCGAACAGTGAGACGCTAATGCAAGGGAGATCCTTGAGGTCTTCCTGTACGAAAAGGTAGGGCTCCTTATAACGATGTTCACCGTCTTGGGTAACGCGACGTCGGATTTCTACCTTGTAAGCTTCTGTAACAAGCTTAGGCTTACCTCGATTTCGATACTGTTTTTGCCGGATATATAGGCTGTACACTAGCAGACCAGCTCCCTCAGCCTTTCTTTTAACCCTATTGACTGCCTTTAGGATGCAACTCTAAGTTTTGTTAAGTTGTTCTGGCACGATGTCTTCCCAACTGCCTCTAGTAACGCATGCACCCACAACATAGGCCATCTCCACCTCTGTTAACTCCCGTCAATCGGTCTGAGTTTCTGCAGACTTGCTGAGCTTGTATTGAAATTTTTTTCAGCGCTTTATTGTTAGTGAATCAATAGTGTTTTGATTGATTTATTGTACATTGAAATCAGTAGGTTACATCGGGGGACATGCGATGCATTAAGCTCGCTTATATTCCTCACTATACGAGCTCCTTCGTAAATGCGTGTAAGCACCACCTCCGCGTATGGACACCCATATGCTGATTAATAAAAATTTGGCATGCTTACCTGAATGAGCTTCGCAAACAAGTATACGCCTCACAAAGTATAGAGGTTCAGAACTCTCATGAATATTCTAGGAGACGCATACCTTTTCTGTGCCACAGCGACGACGGCACCCGTTCATGGTGAAATTTTCAAGGGAACGATCTTGTCAAACTAAGAACAACACTTCCACTCTAGCTATATCGCATGAAGTAACATTAAGCTTATTAGGTTTCCACGTTTCTTGCACGTGGTGAACTCCATTGGGCTAGCCTAGGTGATCCAACACTTGCAACCATGAGACTCTTGCCGGGTAAATTGCTCTATCTATTACGACGTGATTGCCAACCCCGATCAGCTAATCGCTCTAGCAAGTGGTTCGGCATGCACAATTCTCCTGTCTCGGCGGCAACACTTTTGGAAATATTGAAAGCAATCTCATTATATGTGTATCAAGGTAACCGTTTCCTAGTGTTACCATTAAGCGTTTTGGTCTCCCGCATCCCTCACACCCTACACAACCGCCCATTTTGCGTCTGCACCCCCTGTTCCCCATCCTGCACTTCCCACTCCTCACTCCCTACTGCTGTCGTCGCATAGAAAACGCTGCGTGGATCCCACTTTTTCTTAACCTTTAGTAACCCCGGATACTGCTTTCCATAAAAGCTCGCCTGCCAATCCGGCTCCATAACACTCGCTTCATTTAAATAACTTCCACCTCCTTCACTGGCAGGCGCAACCTCCCGCCAAGGCTTCAAGATATTATTAGTAAGTTCATCTGACGCAATTTTCATCTGCTCCGGTGTCGTGTTATCTGGGAGCTGGGGTGATGAAGTTATTAAGAAGGAAATGAGGTCGCGGAATGCCGAGGAGACGGCGTTATCGACATTTGCGCGGTTGCGAGGCGCTTGGTGATATCCGCCCAAGTGACTTCCAGCTTCCACATGTCGTCTCAACACATCAAACGTGGCATTGAATTTCGCCGGGTCCTCAAAATTGCGGCGCGGTAAGAGGCGGTTGCCTGGTAACGATTTCACGGAGCCGACAGGGAAAAGGCGTTTTCCCCAGGCGTCCATGTAGGCCGGGTAAAACGACTCGTAGTATGTGGTGTTCGGACCCGTTGTAAATGTAATATTGAGCTCCTTTAGATAATCGAACCAAGGGGCTGTGAGCTTGTTGAAAGACTCGATGGTGTGGTTTGGCGCGAAGAAAGAGCGCATGTCCAACCGCAGAGTGCCGTTGGTGTTGAATACAAAGAAGAAGGAGTAGGTTCCGGCGTCTGTGAACGGGATGAAGAGCTCGAAGTATTTGCGGACGCCTTGCCAGAAAGTGTCTTTAGAGACGGTTGGGGACATGCTGAAGATGAAGTTGGAATGCACGACGGGGACTTTGGGATGGACGCGGATGATGACGGATGTTACGATGCCATATGTGCCCCCACCACCACCGCGCAGAGCCCAGAACAGATCTGGATATGAGTCTTCCGAAACGGTAATGAATCGGCCGTCGGCCGTAACGACTTGAAGAGCTACAACTTGATCTGCTGCCATACCATATAGACCAGATAAAGGTGTATGGCCGCCTCCAGCGATATAACCACCAGCGAAACCAACGCTCTAATTGCCTCAATTAGCGTCTACTCCAAAACATAGGGAACCAAGTTTGTTTACCTCGCAAATCCCGCCAAGCGCAGAAACACCATGCTTCTCAGCAACCTCATAGACCTCGCGGACCGTTGCCCCTGCACCGACCTTGATTGCCTTTCCAGAATAACCAGGGCCTTTGTAATTAGGGAGATATTGGATATCCTTCACGTTGTGCGTCCAAATACTCAACGAACCGGCCCCGGACGACTTTCCCAGATAACAGTGACCCGTATTTTTGATGACTAGACGGATATTGGCGTTACGAGCAAAGTTCAACGCCAATTGGATCTGGGCTACGTTCGTCACGTTGACAGCGTATTCTGGATATCCCCCAAGGGTGCATTCACCGGTCGTGCTGTTTCCTGGCATACATGTCCGACCTTGGAATATTGGGAACATAATGGAGGTTGGATCGGCCTCGCTGGGCGAGGTATTAGCGCAGCCTAGGGAGATAATGAGAGATCACGCGGGTACATACTGGAAGTGCGGATCGTTGAAGCCTTTGATAACGGCATCACACTTTTTGGGATTCTTAGCACCCCATTCTGAATCGTAGCATGGTGCACCAATCGGGACAGTTGGTATCAACGCTCCGTCCAGAAGGTAGTCAAAAATATCCCACACCCTGTCTGAAGGCTAGTCGCGGTCACCTGGAAAAGTCTTGCAAAACCCACTTCGACGCATATGAGAGGCATTGGCGCTGGCGCCATCATCAAAGGCAAAGAGATCGACGTACTCCACAGTCGACTTGGTATTGGCAATTCGATGAACAACAGCGTCGGTCAGCTGAAGAGTTTCGGCCTCGAGCAATGGAGCACCAGCAGGCGAGTCAAAAGGCACAACGGTTGAGGCGGGTTCAATTGCGGGTTGCGAAGCGGACGCCTGGCTGTGAGCAATTGAGACACAAAGAGTGGCGGTGACCAGGCTGAACGAGCACGTGGGAGCCATAGTGGTTCCCAGCTTTCTGTTGAACGTATGGAGCCGGCCACCACGACTCTCCAGAGGAAAAAGCACATAAAGGAAAACAGGCAGGTACTTATTTCTGCGATGCACGTCTAGCGTCTGGGCTTCGAAGCCCCTATAGTGGCTAATTTCTCATTTAGATAAATGATTTTAGATGAACGGGAGCTATGACTGGATAAGTGTCGCACGCCAAGGGCCTAAAGCAGCAGCTCGCTTAGCAGTCATGGACGACTCATAAAGACAACTCATTCCATCACTCCTACAGAGACGACACACACTGTCGTACACACATATAATGACAATACATTCATCTCATTTTGTGCCTCTTCTTTCTTACGCACAATTTCACTGTTCGTTCACACACACGTCCAGTGCAACAGATTGGTATGGACGTGGGCACCGCCGGATACCAAGTGCAATACATGTAAAGCGACGCGGTGCGACTGTATATCCACTCTACTAAAATAGTAAAAGGCATAAAAAGGAATCTGAGATGAAGCAAAAAAGAGCGATGGTGGTAAAATGATATAGAAGCATCGCCAGTAATGGCAATGGTGACATATATTTCAGATATTCTATCTCAGAACTCGACAAGTGAAAACTTTGCCAGAGTCAGGGGAAGAGTTCAAGATCCTGAGAAAGTGAGACAGGATGGCAGTCAAGACCTTCAACGCCCTCCCATCTTGAAAAGAAAATGCGGGTCGAATTAGTACCCATGTTTGTAAGGCTGTAGTAGCTGTCTGGCCAGGCTTTAGTAACTCATTTAGAAACGGTGAGGTCACGATTGAGCTTACTTCGAGGAACCCTGAAAACATCGCCTTGACTGAGAGTATAGATCTCGTCATCCACTTTGGCTTCTACCTTGCCCAATATAATGCAGAATACTAGAAAAGCATTTTGATTGCGCTTAAGCCTCTTGGAAGTGTTGATTGGGAAATTGAGATATCCGAATTCGGTACCACAGTTATCGCGATAAAGCCGTTGAAGCGAAGCGTTTCGTGAATCCTTTGGTAGATTATCATTTACCCAGAAAAGTGCTAGAATGTTAGCAGCAAAAGCACAGATAGAAAGGCAAAACATACTCTCTTCTGAATCTGAATCCCAATCGGTACCTGATACCGTCGTTTCACAATCGTTTGTTGCGCGCTCCATTTCCTTTTACAGTTGAATGTCCTTAATGTGCATTATGAATGAGAGCATGTCAGGGGTAAGATGAATTTATATCTCCTTTGTTTACAGCACTCCAGTGTGCGTCCGCACATCGGGTTTCAAGTCAATAGGAAGGAGAGCGCATGAATAGCTGACAGGTAATGCAAATCCTCGTCCATTATTGCCAATCGTCACCCTCCTATGCCTAGCCCCAGCGATTCAGTGCTTTTAGTCTACCCTACATCTCCGCAATTAATTGTGAAATGTTCTCATGCCTCCATTTCTGTTCAACAGGGCCCAATCCCGTATGCGCGTCCTCATGTGATGCGTTTTAGGCGAAGCTAGTTGTCTACGTGGCCTCCTCTTAAAAAAGTTTACGAATAGATAAGGATAGAAGAGCATGATTGGGTCTAGTTGGTTAACATATAACGTCCGAAAATTTCAATGCGGGATCTTAATAGGTAACTGAATGCAGGAGTTTTCCCGTGAGTCATCGGCTTAGCGGTGGCATGTGCCGGTGCTGTTAACTGTTTGCCTTAAGGTGTCTGATAGGCTGGGAGGTCTTCCGGTTGTAATGACTGAAGACCAATAGGTGATAGAAGGTTTTTATTTACCTCCCATGAGCGCCACAGCCTAATCAAAGTAACGACACCTGCTAAAGGCAAGCCAACAAAAATCCTGCTTTCTAGAAGACTTTGATTGACTGTCTTCTTTGTAACATCATCCAAGACGGAAGATAAACCGGCCCACAGTGCGTCAGCGGAAGCTTTTCGCAGCTAAAGCGTTGGCCACCCTTGCTCATCAACCTTCCTATTTTATCTAGTTCTTCTGCACCCAATCGAGCACTTTTATCTTCTAATACTGAAACGATGAGTTTATCGTTAGCATGTGGCTAGGCGGCCTCCTATGATTCTGCTGTTAAGCCAGTGGCAGGGAAACAGCGGCGAAAGTTTCAGGAAGCCGCCATCGGCCGTTCCTCCTAATTATCTATTAGAATACTTCCAGCCAACCATTCTAACTATTCCCCCCAATGAGGCCACAGCCTATGTCATTAGTGTTAGCCCATCCCAGCAGTCCCCCTTTGTTGACACTGGGACTTAATTCAGGCGGCTGGTTGTTGCAGCTCTTGAAAATTTCAAAAACACCCTCCGCCTCCAGAACAGCTAATGAACATTACTTTCTCTCCCCAAAAAGCTCCCTCCACAGGGCAAAGGGAGAACGATGTCGGACGGACAACACAAGGAATTTAAGCGTCGCCAAAAGACTACTTGTTTGACATGTCGCAAACGAAAAGTAAGTGTGGGTTTCAATTGGTGGATGCACGAGAAATGGAGTGCAAATTTCGCGAGACTACGGTTATTGTCCAGTAACCAAGCCATCAAATCCAAACTATGCGTCTCCTCTAATCCAACCTCACGTGTTCGCAACATGAACTGACAACCTTTCTATCCCTAGTGTGACAAAGCTCATCCCGTCTGTCAAAGTTGCCAGGAGAGCAATTTCGGGTGTCTGGGCTACGACCCGATACCCAAGCAGCAACCGTGTCCTCCCCAGACACAACCAGCGCCGAATTCTGCACCACACCAATCCCCTATACCAGTGTTTATTATCCAAACCACGTCGTCGTACGGCAGTCAAGATAATGTAAGGAAGCGGGTATTCAAAGCTTGCAATCGTTGCTGTCAAGTGAAACTGAAGGTATTTTAGTGATTATAACGCGAACGTTGTTGTCTCTAACGAGTTCTGTTAGTGTGACGGTGTTCTCCCATGTAGTCGGTGTATAGCAAGGAAAGCTATTTGTTCATTTAGGCAGAGGAAATGCAGATACAAGTTGGCCTGCAATATCATCCCTAAGAACAACTTACTAATTTGGCTAGATGCGTTAAGATGCTTGAACAGCAACAAGTGCTACAGGAAGATGCTGAAAGCGCTCCACAGAAAGACACCCCCAATAGCCCAGTGTTTTCCAACTCTTACCTCTTGGACTCGATGTTACTTGATCAGCCACCTTTCTCCAAGGAGAATTATCCAGCAGAAACGGAAGACATGCTGAACGGTGAACGCACTTCGGGGGATGTCTCAATGCCTGTAAGCAACGCAGAACTCGACAAATCAGGAAGGAACATGCTGAATCCGGAGGCATAGGTTGGCTATAACAGCGTCTTTGATACGTTCTACTCTTCACAGCCAGAACCTGTACCTTCGAGTGTCCTAATGCCTGCTTTTGCCAACGGGCTTCAAGAGAACTCTTTGGCATGCGAGCAATCATCGGTCTTACAACTCCTTCCAGCATCCGGAGATTACGATTTGGCGTTCCAGGCTGATAATATCAGCAAGCCCAGCTGCCAGTACAACCTGTCAGACATTAATCCTAGACAATGGAATACAGGTGCAGAACAGCTGTTAGAAAACCGTCCAGAAAAGTCTGCAGAAGCTATGATGCCTTTGGAGGCAATACTCGATACTGGGATTCCTATAAACTCAGCCGACGCCAGGAACTTCAACACGTATGAGGGCTGTTGGTCACCCTTTTCTCCATTTACAGAAGAGATATCCCTCAATGACGAAGCGCCCAATAGTTTCAATGAGAGACCTACCGTGGATTACAGCAAAGCAGCCCGCGGAAAGAAGGGATGTAAAAGCGTGAATAGCAGACGTCGAGGTGCGGGTATGTTAAAATCAGCCAAGCATGAGTGTCGCGAATGTGGACGCAGTTTCACGAAACCGACACAATTGAAGCGACATAAAGCGATCCACTCAAACGAAAGGCCGTATAAGTGTCGCGAATGTGAACGCAGTTTCATCCAACCAGAGAAGTTGAAGCGACATGAAGCGATTCACTCAAACGAAAGGCCGTATAAGTGTAAGATTTGCGAAAGGTCTTTTGGTAGGATTGACAATTGCCGGCAGCACTATTTCACCCATGTGCAGGTTGGGAAGAACTCAGGGCGTAATAAAAAGAAACCGTTGCAAGAGGTTTTAGACATTTGCACTGGAGACACAGAGCTGCGGAAGCTACTGCACCACAAATACGAAAATGCGACAAAGACGAAGGTTCAAACTTAGGAGGCGAAGGTAGTTGGCGTTCGTGGGGTTCAAACTTAGATGTAGAGGAAGCTGGCCTTACCCAACAACTTTTTACTAAATCTCTTTAGCTTAAATAGATTTAATTCTATTTACTCACCAGATTTTGCTAGACGATGGACAACAAAGCGGACGGATATAACCGTTTGCCAGGCCACTTCTCAGAGCTTTTAGACTTTTCTAGGAAGTTTAGATTTCAAGGTTAATGTTCTAGTTATATGGCGAGCTGCTTGTTGGAAGACAGGCAAGAGGGCAAGTAACATAATGGATTGCATGAGCAAGAAGATGCTCAGAAGGGTGGCAA
>ML994632.1:1266069-1476730 GCA_010093925.1 Zopfia rhizophila CBS 207.26
TCACGCGGGTACATACTGGAAGTGCGGATCGTTGAAGCCTTTGATAACGGCATCACACTTTTTGGGATTCTTAGCACCCCATTCTGAATCGTAGCATGGTGCACCAATCGGGACAGTTGGTATCAACGCTCCGTCCAGAAGGTAGTCAAAAATATCCCACACCCTGTCTGAAGGCTAGTCGCGGTCACCTGGAAAAGTCTTGCAAAACCCACTTCGACGCATATGAGAGGCATTGGCGCTGGCGCCATCATCAAAGGCAAAGAGATCGACGTACTCCACAGTCGACTTGGTATTGGCAATTCGATGAACAACAGCGTCGGTCAGCTGAAGAGTTTCGGCCTCGAGCAATGGAGCACCAGCAGGCGAGTCAAAAGGCACAACGGTTGAGGCGGGTTCAATTGCGGGTTGCGAAGCGGACGCCTGGCTGTGAGCAATTGAGACACAAAGAGTGGCGGTGACCAGGCTGAACGAGCACGTGGGAGCCATAGTGGTTCCCAGCTTTCTGTTGAACGTATGGAGCCGGCCACCACGACTCTCCAGAGGAAAAAGCACATAAAGGAAAACAGGCAGGTACTTATTTCTGCGATGCACGTCTAGCGTCTGGGCTTCGAAGCCCCTATAGTGGCTAATTTCTCATTTAGATAAATGATTTTAGATGAACGGGAGCTATGACTGGATAAGTGTCGCACGCCAAGGGCCTAAAGCAGCAGCTCGCTTAGCAGTCATGGACGACTCATAAAGACAACTCATTCCATCACTCCTACAGAGACGACACACACTGTCGTACACACATATAATGACAATACATTCATCTCATTTTGTGCCTCTTCTTTCTTACGCACAATTTCACTGTTCGTTCACACACACGTCCAGTGCAACAATAAGCTATCGGCAGTTGAAGGCTACACGGCACGTTGAACGGGTGAGGCTGACGGGTGTGCCTTGGAGCTGATGCAGGGCTCAAGGAACGTTACTAGTGAAGGTTGAGGCTCTTTTTTTGGTGTTGTGACCTCCACAGAAACCTCCATTCTCCGTATGATATCTTCCTCGTCCCGGGCATCTTGTCTCGTAGCCAGGAGGCTCTTCAGATCTCGATCAAGTACTCCCAGGAAATTGGACTCGCATATCCTGGAGTGCGAAGGATTCATCCGTAATGCAGTGACAAGTCGGTGGCGCTTGCTGTGCCGCAATGTTGGTATAGTATCCTAGAGTTAAGGTGGGGTCGTCTGGATGTGGGTAGGAAGAACATCCCCCACATCGGAGCAAAATAAAACAAAAAAAAAAGAAAGAAAGAAAGAAAGAAAAAGAACACGAGGTTATGTCCGTATTTTAAATATGGGTTCGACTAGTACTCTTCGTAGTCTGACACGTTAACAGCTGTCTTAACGAAACATTTGTGGCCCGTCCCGCGTACCAACCGGCCTATGTGGGTTCTGGAAACGACTAGGGTATTGTGTTCCGGCGACTCCGCAGAACTGTGGTTGGTCCACATTCAGATACGAGCCACAAAAGGATTGAGGATTGTCATATCTCCTTCTTGAAGCCAGACTCGGCGCAGCCAAAATACACTCCTCGACTAGGGAAGTTCCCGGCTCAGCTTCGCAAACAGGTAAAGGGCTCGTCCGTAGCGGTTCGGAACGAATTGGTGATCTTGAAAATCTCCAACGTCTCTGGCTTTGTATGCATTTTCCAAGGCAAACTGACTAGAAAAGATAGGAAGAACTAGCATAATATATCCAGATACATCACGTCCAGTTCGTGCTGCAATAGTTTATCTTGCGTGGCTAACCTCTCTTGGAAACTTGAAGGGTTGAGTCAGTTCCCCAGGCGCAGCTCATTCCTCGGGCATTCCTCAGACTCCAACACCAGGAAGGCGAGGATCCCAGCTCGCTTATACGAACGATTAGAAACGACCCGTCATGCCACTGATATCCCACAGTTCTGGTTGGCCCGTCTCTGAATGTGCGTTTTGACGGATTAAGGATCAGCTTGACCCTCTGCCCAGAAACTCTATGCAAGCTAGCTAACAACCTTTCCCGTACTTATGCGTTTCAAATGATCATCCTTCAGCAAACTAGTAGCCATGACAGGTACATATCATGTACTCTGTGAAGCCTCCGTCCTTGCCCTAGTGCTCCACATGTTCTAGTCAACCATCCCATCACTTTTAGGTAATATGGCAGACTCGGGCTTGCAACCGACCGTTCTCTTTCTTATCCTCTTTCCTTTTTTTCTCTCGTCGCTTATCGTGGGTGTACGATTGTGGAGGAGAACGGTGGAACATAAGTTTGCAATTGGTAGGCAACTGCAACTCATGGACCCACAGTCACTACGCTGACTACCATCTCTCGAACAGAAGATGTCCTGATCGTGATTGCGCAGTTGTTGATCTTGGGTCTGACGATAACAACATGGATCTGTGGGCACTCAAGTTGCAAGTTCTCAACTGCTCATCTAACCAGTTTATCAGTTGTCAAAAAGTCCTACACAGGATACCAACCCTACAACATCCCCAAAGGTGCCGTCAACAAGGTCGAAACTGCGAAAGTGAGTGCACTTCCTTACCATACACCCTTCCTTCTCATACTAACACCATCACCAGTGGCGCTACATCACAGCCGTAATCTACAACCCAATCCTGGGCCTCATAAAAATCTCCTTCCTGCTCACCCTCATAAAACTGTGTTCCCCCAACCTTTGGATAAACGGTAGTCTCTGGACCATCTTTAGCATAAACGTCGCCTTCACCATCGCTGCTCCTATCGCCGCAGCCTTCCAATGCGTGCCCGTGCCCCATTTCTGGGATCCCATCAATAAGCCCGGAAAATGCATCGACAAAAAACAATATATCTACAGCACCATCATCGTAACCATCATCACCGACGTACTCGTGCTGATCATGCCAACTTGGATCCTGTATGACCTGCATATGCCAAGGAAAAACAAGATTACGATTGCCGCATTCCTATCCCTGGGTCTCGCGGTAACCGCCATCGCGGCATACAGACTTGCCTTCTTCGTCCAAGTCTTCAGCCTCAAGAGCCCAATGGCCGAGAGCCCCTACTCCATCCGCACTGCCCTCTCAAACCTCGAATCCAACCTCGCCGTCATCGCCACTTGCGGTCCGACCATAAAATGGCTTCTCGGGACCTGTATCCCGTTCTTCGACTCGTCATGGGGTACCCGAGCTTCTAACGAGTACACAGCGCATGCCAACTCGGGGTTCTCGTGGGAGCGGGAGAGAAGGAAGTATAAGATGAGTCGGGACAAACACCGCGTGACGATGCAGGATGATAATTTCGAGTACATGAGCCGGAGTGAGAGTGCGATGGAGATGAAGAAGCAGTTGGGTTGGAAAGGAGCGGAATACAGGGTTGATGCGGATGTGCAAAGTGATAAGCAGAGAATTACGGTGGATGTGGAGGGCATCACAAAGACGGTGAGCTACAATGTTGTAAGGATTGGGGAGGGGAGGAAGGGGAAAGGTGGGACGGAATCGCCGATAAGACCGAGGGATATGATATAATATGACTGATGGATGTATAGATATTCTCTGATGCGGTGGGGTCGAAATATGGGCGAAGTGGAGCTAAGCATTATGGTCTGCAGCGCATGGAAATGTGATCTGAAATATGAAAACTCCGCCTAACGGTACCCTTTGGTTTTAGTTTTCAGAGCTTTTGTGGCGATGATATGTTTATAAGACCAATTCTAGGACTCAAGATAGAGGTGATTAGAGGTGATATAATAAGAGGTGGTATACTCAAAGGAAAATTGAATGGCCAAACCGACTCCTTTGCCGCACAATCATTTTCCCTGCCCTGAGGGATGAGAAGTGGTTGCACATTTGACACTTGTACTCCTCGCCCGGCATTTCTCAATCCATATCCATCCTAGTCATCCTTCGGTTCGTAGGGAGGCCCGCTTCCCTATCCCGCGGTCCGCATATCTGCCACACAGAAACCCTAATCCAATTTCGATATCCTATCTGAATCTTAACATCCAGACAACACTCGCGACATTCATAGTAAGGAAGATTTCTCCATAGACACGTCCGATCTTCTTCTGGAGAAAGATGCTGCTTCTCAAGCATTTCCGCATACACCGCCTCGACGCTATCGCTTAGACTCCCATCGTCGGAGCAAAGTCATCGCCAAGCCAAACGTGTTTGCAAAATGCGATATCACTGTTCTAGCAAAGGCAGCGAATTCGGGAGGACTGGATAAGACTTCAGAGTGTATACGGTGTGGTATACGGGTAGGAAATTCAGGCAAAAGTTGTGGTCGTGAAACAGATTATGTATGCTGTCAATATGTATGGTTCTTGAGCTCTGACGTCAACTTCGATAGAGTATGATATCTTCATACCCCTCCATTTCGAGTGGCCTTTCCTGCAGTGAGTATATATTGCTGGGCCATTCATAGTTCCTGGCGTTGAGATAGGAGATCCTCGAAACGTGGAATAAAGGAATCACATAGAGGAATCCGAAATTATCCTCATTAGACTCCGAAAGTCCAGGCCAATGTTTAGGGAGCTCGGCCTTGTGGAATCGAAGACACCTGTAACAAAGCCATATGGAGGGGTTAGAAAATTTCCTGCGAAGTTGTCGGAGTAGGCAGGACTTTTGGAGATTGGCAGCCGGGGTCTTCTGGTTGACATATCTGAAGGTCGCAGCGCCATGAGCGATGTAAAGTTGGCGGTATGTGAAGACAACACTGGCGCGTGAGTACGGAGGTAACAAGCCCCAAATTGAAAGAAATAGATCTAGTGGAAGATTGAAAAGTGGTGCAGCGTTGAATGTTTCACAACGGGTGGTCTCAGCCATGATGACAAGAAATGAACGATGAAGACCGGGAGAGCTACGCCTCATTAAATAGGCACCAGCTTTCTACTTAGGTAGCCAATTGTGGAATGACCTTGGTTACCTAATCAATACCAATCCATGTGACAACACTTCTCGAACTTCCAGATGTCGCATGCAAATTCATTTATGGTCACTCGACAGACCACAAACGCTGTGAGGAGTAAGCTGGCTAAGAGCTCACAACTGCCGGATGAATCTCGAGCGGCAATTCTGGCAATCGAAATGGACGAACCCAAGATTAGGACATCCTAACGAAGTCGGAGTAGTCACTGCTCTGCATATATAGTTTCGGGACTGTCGCTCATTCTCATCACTGTTTTTAAATCCTCTTGATGAAGATGTCCGATAAAAATTCCTATGTCTTGACACCGGCATGGTTGAGCTGATATTTCATTGAGTTGACTATTGCGGCTAAGGGTGAAGTTTCAATATCCGGATGGCATTGTTTCCAAGCACATCTTTTGCCGCTGTCTCGTGGTCCTTGAACGTTGTTGAAATTGCGCTGTAGTTCGCATTTACACTATGCCATTCCTTCGCATCCGCCTCCAAGGGAGGAAAAAAAGGGTGATCCGTACCTAACGCAAGTCAAAGAGCTAATTCTCAGAACGAAAAGTGCACTCACCAAAAAGAAGCCTATCAGATCCTGAGGCATCCATAGCGGCTTTCAGTCCCACTTCGGAGTATATGACAGCATCAAGGTAAATATTCGTCTTCAGAATATCCCAGACATCCCTTCTTTCCTCAATCTTACCCTCTTTCTTAAGATGTCCATCATGTTTGATGCAGCTCTCAATCCGGCCTGCTAAGAAAGGAAGCGTTCCACCAGAGTGCGCTAGAAGGACGTTCAACTTCTTGAATCTCTCCCAAACCCCACTCAGCAGCATCCTCGTCACCGCAATCGTCGTTTCCAACGGAAAGCCCAACGCCAGCGGCAGCACATGCCCATATTCATTCGCCCTCGGACCGTACACCGACGCGGGAAGCCCGTAGTGGGGATGCAGAAATATGAGCTGTTCGTGCTTCTCGAGAGCCGCGTATATGGGATCTAGCGCCGGATCATCCAGCCCGTTTCCTAACCCCGATGTCCCCATTATCACACCTCGCATGTGTTTCAATCTTGCGAGCCTCTCAATCTCCTTCACGACTGTCTCCATAGGCGCAGACAGTGGTAATGTCCCAAATGCATATAATCTTCCCGGATATTTGGCGCACAGTCCATCTACATCATCATTTATCCTCTTCGCTGCCTCCTCTGCTTCATTGGAAGGTAAGAAGTCTAGCCAAGGATTCGCGAGAGATATCACCGATATGTCAATCTTGTGTTTGTCCATGAATGAGATCTTCTGCGCGATGTCGTAGTACTCAGGTCCGATCGGTCGGCCGCGGGACGTTGACGGTGTGGAGGGGTCATCTTCTCCTGGGAGGATGATTAGGCGTGAGGAATCTGGCGCGTCGGGGAAGGTCCGTACATAGGGAACAGTTGTGCGAGAGCGGAGGAGCTCGACGAAGGTTGGAGGGTAAATGTGGGTGTGGATATCGACGACGGGCATTCTGAATAGGCGGATGGTGCTACGAATCCAATGGTAGGTTCAATGTTGCAGAAGAGGTTAGTGAGTTTAATTCCGAGGAGAAGAAGGATCTCTGGATGAACTATGGGTGCGAATAATATCTAAAGATGAGAATCGAAGTTTCTTGGTACTTGCTAAGTTTCTTATGGTGTGCAGTCTGCCCCACTCCACCAAGCTTCACATCCCACCTTCCGCATTAAGCATGGTCTTTATCACACCTTGCCTGACCTTGTAGCCTCCTAATTTCGCCCAGAACAAGCAGAAGCTAATAATGGCACAGAGAAATGCATGCCAACGACTGTTGTCATTTCATCTGCTGTTGAGACACCCACCCAACATCAAAAGATGTCCCCAATAAAAGAAATACAATCCTCTCCTACAACGCCCATTCCAGCCGATATCTCGACCCATCTCTTTGTCCTTACAACCGCAGAAGCTACAAAAATGCCACTCCCTCACCACAATGCAGCATCCCTATCAAACCGCACCAATTCCTTCCCGGCATCTTCAACATCCTTCCTCGCCTTCATCCGCATATAGAAAATCGGACAATCCCTACTGCTACAAATAACCTCGCAATGCACACTTCCCTGACATCTCTGACACTGGGTCCAGAGTCTCGCGAAACGGACTTCCAACTCGCTGACCTTAGTGAGTGTCTTCTGATAAAGCTCTCCGATACGCGGTCTGCAATTCTCGCAAACCGCGCCCTCTTTTTCGTTCGTGTTGACAAGCGGCTTCTTGCAGCCCATGCATGTCTGCGTCTTCTTGGCGAATTTCATCAATCCGCCCATTGTTGGAGCGGCGACTGAGATGGAGCGCGTATGCTCGCCTGTGAGGAGCTGGCTTGCTTTTTTTTCACCCAAGATAGGCTCGAAGATGCGGCCCAGGGGTTTCGCAAGCTGGTTCTCAAGATAATACTTGGTATCGATCGGGAGATTGTTCTCGAGAACGTAGATTGGGTCTTCTGACTTCTCGTAGTTTTTGGAGCCACCAGCGCCTTTGATGATGACATAGGCGACACGATCTCCGAGGCCTGGTGCGGAACCGGCATCGCGTTTCTTCATGCGCTCGGCTAGTTCGACGTGGGCTTGTCTGGCTTTGTAGACGTTTTCTTTCTTTTTCTTGCCGTCGCCTTCTTCGCCATCGTCGGATGACTTTGTGAGGGCTTTGGTGATCACGAGATTGGACATATCGATCTTGTTTTGGAGGAGGTCGGAGATGGTATCTTTGACGAATCTGGAAGGTAGCGTTAGTGATTGCTGATATTTGCAGATGATAGCTAGATGTAGAACTTACTCCTGTGCACCATTGACATCTCTGTCAATCAGCAGCATGCGCAGTGACGTCTCAATGACAGTCTGGACAAGTCGACAGTTGTCACGGCGAACAGTTTCGATACCTTTGCTGTCCATCTTGTCCCACTTGTTCGGGTTAGTCCAGTAGAGACCGGCATATCGCTTCTTGTTGATGAGCAAGTAAGGGAAGTAGACTTTCTCGAATTCGAGCTTGATGGGCTTGATGAACTTTCCAGAAACGTATTCGGCGGCCTCTTGGCCCATTTCCATCGCCTTCGTAAGCTCTCTGGTGCCAAACTTCACCATGACCGAATCGGTATCACCATAGATAACCTCGGCGTCGTGGCTGTACCCGTTGGCGATGGTATATTTCTTCTCAACTTCGTGCTTCGTTTTCTCAATCATCTGACGCCCATAGCTGGTTGTACTACTGGCGATAGCTAGACATGGCAACTTTCCATTCGTGGCTCCAGTGAGACCGTATACAGAGTTGGCGCTAATCTTCAGCGCCAACTGACGACCATTGAGCACGGCCTTCTTGAAAGGGTCCGTCTCGAGGGCGAGCTCCTTTTTAGCTTTCTTACGCGCAGTCAAAAATTCCTCGAGAATCTGTGAGAGCAGACCCTTGCGAACCTTGGCCGTACAGAAATAGTCGCCATTTGGTGTTACGATATAATCTTCGTCCTTCTTTAAGTGTCGTTTGTCCACGTAGTCTTTGGTGAGAAGAGTGGTGTAGCACAGATTGTGCGCCTGCATGATGCTGGGGTACAGCGAAGCGAAGTCGAGCGTGGCAACGGGAACATCGTAATATCCACGCTTTGGTTCAATGACCGTGGCACCTTCATACTGGTCCTCTGGGCTTTGATTGCTCATGTCAGGGATGACAAGAGACTGCTCGAGAGCTTTACGGAAGAGCTGACTGAGGAACCTGACTTGTTGACCTCGTGCGAGTAGGAGATTGAAGGAAACGCCTGTGACTCTGGCCATTTCGGTATAGTTGATGAGGCACATTAGCTTGTCCAGCAATCGTTGGGGTAAATATGCGTCCTTCAGACAGTAGACCGCCAAGCGCCGTCGTGAGTTTGCATCGCCATTATACAGCTCGGTGATCATGCTGTGGTGGACGTCTTCCTTCTGTTCCTTCAAAAAATGAGCACAGACAGCGTTGAGAGTGTAGGTTCGCAATTGGTAATCCCGCTGAATGATCTGAAGAAGATCGAGCTGCAAGCGGCCGTTCGTATTGGTTGTGTGGCTGTCTCGGTTGCCCATTTGCTTGCTGGAGAAGTTGGACTCCTTCGACTGTGACTGAACGGTCTTCAAACGCGACCAATATGGAAAGCGAAGCTGCTTCAGATGCTTGGCGCGTTTAAGAAGGTATGGAAAGTCGAAGTTTGCAATATTGTATCCAATGATAACGTCGGGATCAACCTCTTCAAGAAAGTTCCGCCAGCTCATGAGCATGTCTTCCTCCCTGGCAAAAGAAAGAATCTGCGTAGCAACAATCGGACTGCATGTGTCCAAGCAAAACACGTTCCGGACGAAAGGCTTGTCATCTCCATATTTCGTGACCACGTTTGCTATTTGGATGACGGGATCCACCTCCGCTTCTGGGAAAATACCTTTCCGTCCGGCGCACTCGATATCAAATGAAAGGATACGAAGAGGTGCCATCTTGGCCCACTCACCGTCGATGGGATGGGCGATAAGATCTCCGAAGTGAATTGAGGCCTCGATCTGACAGTTCGAATGACGATCCCGGGGATTGAGCATCTTGTACTTGCCGGCCGGGGCTTCGACCCAAGACATGCCCGCAACCTGCAAAGTGTCAGCATTTATCATCATCGTTGCCGCATATACCTGCCTTGTTGTCGACCATGAACCGCATAATGTATTGGATATTATCAAAAGTGAGAACACCTCCCCCTTCCGAGTCAATATTCCAGAGCCCCTTGTAGTTTGCATGGCCCTCCTGTATCGTCCTTCGTACGCGGCTGATGTTTTTTGGATCAGTGACGGTGATCTTGAGGTATGGGCTCTTCGTATTTCCTTGGAAGCGGTACATGCTCTCTTTCATTGTCATTTGCACAGAGTGGACAGCCGCCGAATGTTGTTGGTGTTGTTTTGCCACTTCACTCTCCAAATAGACTTTGAACGGCTCGCAGTCCTGCTTCTGGAAGCCAAGAGGTGCGGCAATGTAGAAGTAGTGAAGGAAGCTGGTAACATGAAGCAAAACAGAGTGGCCAGTCTATCCGTGTTGTTAGCATCTCCGCTTGGGCTAGAGAGGATAGACATTACTTCGGTGACTCCAAACAGCTTGACCGTCGCCTTTCCGCCGTTGAGAACACCCTCCTCGGCTTCTATCTGCTGGAAGCAGAGATTTACTTTCGTCTCATCAAAGTCGACCAGAGGTGGGCGTTTCCATTGCTGATCTCGCTCGGTGTTGTTCTGCTTCAAGTTCTCCAGGTTCTGGGACATCTTCTCTAGGACTTCCTCCTCGAATTGGCTCTTTGGCTGACTGGAGTTAAAGGAGCCATTGACGACCTTGCTTGGCGTTCTTCCATTCTTGGTCACCGAGCTGTCAAGCTTAATTTTCTTTGCGGAGCGGGGAGATGGTTGGACATTAGCACGGGTGTTGGTGCTCTCAGTAAGAACACGCTTCGCAGGCGTCCTCTGTACTGCGCCAGGCATCTTGAACAGCTATTGCAAAGGGAATTGCGATCCCTAAGGGTGGTGGTGTAAGAGGGAGGTGAGGTGGAGGGTGGGTGAAGGTGAGTGCTCGTTGATACGCCAGAACACGAAAAGTCGCGGGCGCGTTGACGGACAAGTGCGACCGTGCCATCCTAGTCATGCGTGACGATAACTGATCTTCGGCCCAACGTTTCCCCGAGATTCACCACCCAACATTCAACCTTTGCACCATCACCTCCTTATTACCATCTCTACTTTATAAGTATTCATCCGCATTCACATGAATTGTGTATCTGGATCATGAGAGCATCATCTGGCCATCATGTGTTCTCAAATCTCCTTCATCCGCTCTTTGATTCCCACTCACCCAGCCTCTTTCATGTTGCATAGAACCCTTAGGAGGTTAATTCCATTATTAGATGATTACAGAAGTCCTGATCTGTGAGATGTGATGCTTTAAAGAAGGGAATAATAATCAGCGTTCGTGGGATGAGGCCTATCTTTATCGAATGCCTGCTTCTCTGATTAGCAATCATTTTGCAGTAATCCATCTTCTTTTCTTTATCTTCTTTCCTTTTTTCGACCCTCATCATCATCTTAACTTCTTGGCTGGAGACAAGTTGGTTTGGGGCGTTAGAAGTGCAGAACGACGTGAGTTTAAGATTTTGGCAGATACAGGCAATTGAGTTTCTAAACTTCTAAGACGTTGCGAAAGGATGAATGGTTCAAGAAAGTTGTAGTGTGATATTAGGTGTGAGTGTATCGGAAGTCAGCCAGTCGTATAACGCTCCCTGGTATTGCTTCGCCATAATACCTGGCAGAGCCCTTGTATCAGAACTCTACAGCTTTTGAGCAGAGTCCATTGACGAGGCCTGAATCAGGCCAAAAATTTATTTGGGCAAAATCCAGGCCCAATTTTCCATCACTATCACCATTTTCTTTTCCCCCCACCGATTCAAGCACAGTAAAATCATATTAATCAACAACGCATACCCCCGCGCCCACGGCCGTTCCTAGAGGTCCCAAATTACGTCCTCCAAATCCACTAGCTCGTCATGCGCTGAAATGGTCACTTGAATTGTGTCTCCGACCCTCAATCATTGCAGAACCTTCTATCCGTCCCTCGTAGTTATCAGGACCCAGAACATAAGAGCTTGAGCAGAATTGCTCCAGGTTCCTCCATCACACTTCTTTTTCCAACTCCTGGGAATAGTCATTCAAGCAACTCAACTCGGTACCGGTGCAAACCATAGTTGGATCACCAACAAGATCATTTCCACGGCCGTTTCGAGAATCTCATCGGAAAGCTTCTCTTCAGAACCCAGCTCCAATAGACCCACACCATTAAGCAGTAGAATGTCGACGAGATCATATCGACAAAGCCAGCCCATTAAGTGGCAGCAACACTGAGGTTGGATAGTGCTCGCCATTATAGCCTTGTCGGAATTCAGGTTGCGACATATATATTTTGTAACTAACTCTTTGCCGCTGAGGAGATTTCCCTTCTCGTCTCACATCCACTCATGCATAATCTCAGGTCCGCCACCATTAACCGAGGCCGTGATATCGTACAGGTCCCAGGAGGTTCCAATCCATTAGCTCGATCTTGTATCGCGTTGACGAGACTCCGAAGCAGTAGATAGCCGCTTTTGAGGCCCAATGTCGAAAACGATAGAAACAACAACGTGAAACGCTACGTGGAACTTGATGAAGGAGTTGAAGACTCTAGGGAGGAACAAAATGGCATTTTTAATGCGGATGTGCAACTCACGGTCGCTGATACGAGAGAGAGTATCTTCCATCGAACTTCGATCGGCGGATCTTGGACATTATCTCTCGAGGTCGAGGTACTTTGTGTCGTCATGGCGGACGAAGATACACGAGTACATAATCCGGCCCAGTAATAGCATCTGCATGGGTTCTGGCAGAACTAACAGGCCAACGTACAGCTCTTATGCTGAACCGATGACAAGGCGGAGACTTGGGTCAGTTACGGGCCACTTGATAGGGTATATCTAGAAAGTCACATCTGGAATATGCTTGCACCTATCGGACATCATTCTCAAGCAAGCTAACCCCACCGTATTTTCTGCCTTCACCTGCGTTTAGCCGAAAGTTGTCTAGCTTCAAAGCAACCTTCAACTTCTTCGTAGTCTCACAGCAACTTCTCTTCCTACCTCCACCTCAACCCCCATGGCGGTTGCCAACTCCGGATTTGAACAGGGCTGTCACCATGAACAGCAAGGCAAAAGTACAGATCCTAAGGTAATTAATCTCGAGAGTTTATTCCAATCATGGCACACGGTAGACGTGACTGACTTGTCCACGCAGTCTCTTCAACGATCCCACCATCTCTGACGTCGCTACACGACAAATCTATGACAGCAAGGCGGTTGACTATCATGGTCATCGCCAAATCCTTTGTACAAATACCAAATGGTTCCTAAATGCCTCCACCAGCCCCTGCGAGGTTTTAGATTATGCCTCGCACTCTTGAATTTTAATTAGCATATAGGAAGCCTCGAAATGCGTTGTAGGGATCCATGATCATGATCCCGCCCACTTCAAGTTCATGCTGAAGTGCATCTACGGCTCAATCTACGATTATGAGTAGATTAAGGAATTCACAGGTAGAGATCCTGAAAATGAGCTCTTCGTTCAGGTTGGTATCTATATCGCCGCAGGCACTTACATCGTGCTGAAGCTACAGACCGCTGTAGTCTAGATATTTTGGACCGAAGCATTGTATGGGATGACTTTCACGAAATTGGTTTCAACTATCGAGTTGTCCTATGGCTCGTGCGTTGAAACTGATACTCCCATCGGAAGAGCTATTGTGGGAGCGATCGTCGAAGATACTTCTTATACGGTGCTCGACACACGTCCCCAGCTTGCAAAAATGGTCAAGAAGTTCACTGCATTCGGCGCTGATGTCGTGTTGAGGAGCCTACAACTGCAACAATTCACACTAGCAGAGTGATACTATTGCGAGCACTGCGGTTCTTCCGAAACATAGGTGGAAAATCTCCAATGCGAATCCCCAGTATGGGCACTGCTTCAACTGCAGTAAAGAAATGGAGTGAGAGTTGAGAGGAATTTGCTCGGGTTTCTCACATTACATGCTGACCCTCGTCTGGCAGATCCAGAAACCACTTTTACTGTTATTTCTTCTTAGGTCATAACCAAAGAAAAAATATCAATCACTTTCAAGAAATCTGCATAAAATTTTGTGCTGAGATTCTAGTCGAGAACTACAACCAGGACATCACATTCCCTTCCATCCATCCTAGCCACTTCCACTGAATCAGCAATTCTATCTTCCTAGCGCCCAAAGTCATCGCCATAACGCTCTCTTCAAGCCAAAGCACCATAATACTCAAGTGAAGGAAGCCCGTTGGCATGAGTATACTTTGCGGTGTACAACGCGTCTCTTTCACCACACTTGCGGATTTTGGATTAAGCTTTACTAGAGGAGATTAGCGCGACTGTCGCGTCCCTTCTTTTACTCACGTCTCCTCACGGCAGAATTTATTTTTTATTCGCGACACGTCACCGACGACTATCTTGGCAAGGTGGCGAACACAAAAGTGTTCAGTGTTCGACGAGGAGGGTGTAGAGTAACTCCTAACCAGAGGTGCACACCGATACGAGAAAAATCGAATCGGCACCGATCGATAAATGTAGGCCACACGCCGATATCGTTAATTTGGTAGACAATACCTAATTAGGAAGTGTGTGATCATAGACTGGGGTTAGATAAGCTTAATCTGGGTGAATTGACGTCTTTTTTGACTGGGCATTTGATAGAATACATACAAATTTTGATACCCTGAAACTTCTTCCAGGCCAAGTTTATCCCCAATCACCCAAAATTCATCGAATTTTCTTCAGCGATTGTTTCATCATGAGTTCTTTTGTTAGTCGACGTACGTAGCGGCAGTGAACCACCAAAACTCCTGATAGGCCGCCTTTGAGACCTCTAAAGAAGCATCTCCAGTACTAGTCTCCCATCTAGTCACTTTTCGGCCATCCGCTTAGCAATCGCAACATTATTTTCATAGAGTAGAGCTCTCTAATAGCTCTAAAAGTAAACTCTCTAAGGTCAATAGTAATTCTTTTCCGCCGACTGCACTAACAAAAAAAATAGCGACAGCGTAAATTCTTAACATAGTGATGCATCTAGATTTGTTAGTACTTACTTTAATTACTTCTAGGTAGATTAGAATCTAATTCCTTAACTTTCGCAACCCCCTTAGTAATGTAAAGCTTAATTACTAGATTTAGAAGTATAGAGTCCTTGTTAAGCTAAAAATTTTTTAAATAAAGCTTAGCTTTGTAAACCCTACTTGTAGAAAGCATAGTTTATTACTACTACATAAAATAAGGCCTTAACACTACAAAAAGTTATCTTGAAAGTAAACACAAGAACTTAGACCTTAAGTAGGTAAATGATTTTAACTTTATTATATAGTATTACTTAAAAGAGCTTATTTATTAAAGTACTCTTATTAACCTATAATTAAAACATTATTTTATTAAATAAATTTTAAAGTAGTTTATAATATAATATATTTTATTTTAATAATACTAAGTTTAAATAATTTTATTAAACTTTATAACTTATATTAACTATTTTTTTAGGTAATTATAAGTTATATAATAGTAACTTAATATATTTTAAAATCTTAATTTTATAAAAAAGTTTAATAACTATTTTATAAAATATTTATAAAAAAGTTTAATAACTATTTTATAAAATATTTATAAAAATTTATATTATTTTTAGTTTTTAAATTTTAAGTAAATTTAAAACTAAAATAATGTGATAAACTAAAGTAGGTATTATATTACTCTATAGTTTTTACTTAATACAGGTAAATAGAATTAATTATTAAAGAAAATTAAATAAATGGTATTAGATTATATAAATGTTAAATAAATTTCAAATAAAGTTTACTTACTTCTTCTTTTTATATAAAACTTTCTTAGACTAAATAAACTCTATTTCTAATTAATATAGCAGATTTTTCTATTACAATAAAAATAGTACTAACTTTATTAATTATTAAAAAATAAAACTAAAAGTATTTTTTAGTTTATTTTAATATATAAATTATGTAAAAAAATTTTAAATAATAATATTATTATAATTAAAATTAGCTAATTATTTAAGTTATATTTTTACTTAATTACTTATACTTAATTATATAATAAAAATAAAAAATTTTATTAAAAATTTTTATAATAATATTAAATAAACTAATTTTTTTATAATACTATAAATATTAGTTATAAAAATATTAAAAATATAATTTTAAGTATTTTTTTTAATAAAATTAATAATAATAGTTTATAGTATTTTTTTTAAATATTAAAATTTAATAATTTTTTATTTTATTTTTATTACTATAAAATATATAATAAAATAAAAAATGTTAAAATAATAATAATAATTTACTATTTTTATAAAATTTTTAAAATAAAATTTAAATAATAGTTATTAAGTTTTATAAATTTATAAAAAAGTTAATAAACTATTATATAATATTATTATTAAATATGGTAACACTTTTTTTATATTATGGTTTTAAAATAATTTTATTAATTTTAGTTATATATTACTTATATTTAAATAGATTTTAAATAATTTAAATATATTAAAACTATTTATAAAACTTATTTCAATAAATATTATTAAATTATAATTAAGTATGTACTAGTTAAATTTAAAAAATATTAGAGTATTACTAATATTATTATATTTATAAGTAAATAAAACTTAAATACTATATAATACATTTTTTAATGTAGTTAATATATAACTTTAAAATTTTTTTTAAAAAAGTAGCTACTTTTTTAGTAGCTTTATAAAACGTTAGTACTATCTATTTAGTAACGTAATTTTGTAAACCTTAACCTACTATAGTTGAAGTCAAATTTATATTAACACAATTTTATGTAACTTTGTTAGCAAAAGAGAATTGTTACAGTGTAGGCTTTACAACAACATTACATTATAAATATGTAAATAAGTGAGCCGGCTTCGCAAGCAACTGTAGTACAGCGACTCGACCGAGAAAGACAGCAGCAGCAACAGCAAACCGTTTCGCACCGCTATCATCGTCAATGTCATCACCAGTAGCAGGCCAAAGCAACTCACTGTCGCGTTCTGACGCGTCCCATCGATTATGAAGCGCGTCGCGACTACCGTCCAACATCCCTATATCATCTAAGTGCATCGCAAGTCGTCTGGACACCTATCCGCCAACATGGACATACACAGATCCACCTCCACAGCAACTCACGACTTGCGGGTTTTCCTACATGAACTCTGGGGAAGAAACTTGCCTTTGTCATGTCTGTGATAAAGCAATGAGCGTACAATGGATGGTGACTTTAGGAGAATAGACCAACGATAACCTCCTTGGCTCCCACGAGGAGGATTGCGTCCTAGCAGATGCGATATTCGATATGGTCAACAATGTTGCTGACATCTACATACCGACTGGCCACCCTCGTTCTCGAACCCCAGAGGTTTTGCCACCGTCACTACCACCACTCATGAGCCCGCCCCGAGAATGCCCACCAACAGAATACGCTGCTGTCACTCCTCCCCTTTCTACCTTAACTGATGCACTTACTTAGCTGCCGCCCTCCTCTCTCGCCCGGTTTCCTCTGTCCGCCTTCATACGCCGCCGTTGCCCCTCGCCATTGCCTGACATTACCATCACTACCATCAAAGCCTCGTCGATCTTCAGCCCCCACACCGCCAGCACCAACAACTCCACCCCCCTCCTTCTAGAACCCCCCCCCGGGGGAGCACCAGCGATTACTCCACTACGCTGCCGCTCACTACACACATCGTCGCCCGTTCTCTTGATACACGACCTAGAACGCCAGTTCCAAAACAAGTCGAACCCTCTTTACAACCAGCATCCGTATCACACAACATGAAACCCCCCAACACTGCTCTTACACAACTTCTGCACGCTGTCGCAGACATCCTCGGATCTTATAACCCAAGCTACGTCCTTAAACACGAACCACAGACACCGTTTTCTTTTACATAGGCTTTTAACACCATTGGACTAAGGCAGAACAAAGGGGTATTTCCAGACAAGAGAAATGCAAGGGTCTCAAAACAGGAACCCAAGCCGGGGAAACCACTGCAGGCCAAAACGAGGCTAAAAATTCGTGCATGTAGCGGTATACTGTCGAGTAAACATATATGGATGGATCTAGTAGTAGTAGCCTGCATATCCCGATAAGGGAGAGGTCAAGGTATATAAAATACAACAACAGCAACGACTGTAAACAAGTGGACGTAAGCATTGAACGTACTGGTGGAGATTACAGAACCGGCCTAGCCGGACCTCTGCCGTTCATATTTCTGGATGGGCTTTCCAGACTGGCAGCCTAGATGTCTTACCTAAAAGAGGGTGCAAGAGCTTCATTTCTCTATCCCTATTGCTTTATTCTCTTTGAGACACCTCCATCATCTGGGCCTAATCGTTTGCGAACCTCACCAGTGAACCTAATCTCACCCTGGTCCGTGCAAGCACCCCGCCCATAGAAGATCGGTATGGTGTCGCGTTTTCGCTCGAGGATGACTGGTAGTTCCACCGGGCGAGCTCGAGATTGCGCACTGATGTAGTATTTCTGGAAGTTTTCTCCTGGCTGGTTAAGCACAATTCGCACCATGTCTCGCTGGTTGTCAGAATCATCATCTTGAGAGTTCAATAGTGCGGCAGGGGCATCAGCGGCCCATGCAGGAAGTTGTGTGAGCGTGGCAGAAGTCATGAGGCCGTCTTCACGAAGGGTTTGTAATATAACAGCGCCCGCGGTTACTTGTTCGAGGTCGGATATCGCGTGCATGCCGGTCGCATCGGCCGCTCCGATCAATGTCCCGGCAGTTTGTACAGCGGGCTTGTTTTCGTTTAAAGGCCGACTGTGGGACAGAGTTGATGCTAGAGTTCGACTTTTCACGGATTTTGAATGGGGAACGACATCTCCCTGATATTTTCGCCGGTTCGAGGACTGCATTTCTGAGTCTACGCATTCCTGGAATACCCTAAAGGAGCTCAGTGGCAAATCGCAAAAGTACCGGCCGCAATCGGAGAATCTCAGCTTTCTTTCTCCAGTGTCCAAAAACGTAATCGGGTCCTTCCTCCGCCGACCTTGTATTATCAGTGATGAAGTTGTGCTTGAAAGGATACAAGTCAGTGGAAGATTACCTTGGTTGGCAAAGTCCCATAATATGGTACCTTCGCCTCTGTTTTCTAGAATCTGTTGTTTGCCCTTCGAAAGGCACACTATGATAATACCGCGATGCTTGAAACCAGCCATGGGTAAATACGGATGCAGGACAATGCCTAGCTCATCTGGCTTGAAGGCAATCGACGTCATATAACGATAGTCGGGTTTCTCATTTGGCTTTGGAGAGTTGTCTTGATAAACTGTGACAAGGCAGAGCGTAACTGCTATTCTCGGTGAGATTTCGACGAGACCTAGTGACTTATGAAGGGTAAAGAGGAATTCTCCACTCTCGGATATTTGTAAGGCGTATGATTCGCTGAATTTCTGCTTCGAAAAGTTGAAAGGTAGAAGATCGTCCGTAGCATGCCCCGGTAGAGAAAAAGATAGAGGCTGGAAATGCATGCTGCAATGTTTTATATCCTCTAAATCGTCAAGGCATTCTCCATCTACTTTTGCTACGCATCCTGGCACCGCTATCCTAGAGAGATCTGCAGACATTGCCACAGGAAAATGGAAGCAGAAGGCTGAATCAATCCTAGAGTCTCGTGGATTATCTATAGACTGGATAAATGGTGTCCATTCAGGAATTCTAATTTCGTCCTGGAAGAGTAGCTCTCTGTAATGAACCGCCCAAAGTTCATATACGACACTGAAATCAGTGAAATCAGGTGGCCGAATACGAAGCCTGGCAACACCCAAAAGTCGGCCATCGCTCGAGACTTGAGATTTCAGACAAATAGACGTCTCACTGGTTTTATTCTTCGACCGGAACTGGGAGATCTTGCTACCGTAGACTGATACCCAGAAAGGTGATTTGGCAAAAGCTGATACACTAGGCTCCCAGATCTCGTTCGGGGAGTTAGAAAGAACCTCTGCCCATGACGAATTCAAGTCTCGCAGGTCTTGCGACAAGCGCTGAAGACACCGAACTGCGTTATTCCGTAAACTTTCTGGGCTAGAGTTCGCTGGAGAATCATCAAACAATTGCTTCTGATTAGGTCGCATTCCAACCTCGGGTAGGAATCCAAACATATAAGACGCCTCAATCCAGACCGTGATGGCTTCTGGGCTTGAGAAAAACTTGGAAGCTAGCCCAGCAATAGAGTCGTTGATTTCCTCTTCCATCTCTGCTGGACTTTGGGACAGCATCTGAATGAGGTCAAGGAGATGTAAGCTCCAGTACTTCGCTGCATATTCTAGGAAAGGGTATCGGTTCGTTTGGATATTTCTGTCGGGAGCCGCTTGAGCAGAACCTCCAAGCGGTTCATGCTCTACACTATGGTAAAGGTACGACAGGCAGCAGCAGGCACATGAGCGATGTCCGGAGGCTCGATTCATGCTAGTTCTCGCATCAAATGATTTGAATTCTGCATGGGTGTTGGCAGGATCAAGGAGGTATTCTAGAACCGAGAGATGAATAAATCGCACGGTATTATCGCTGGTAGTTTCCATTAATGCTCCAGACATACGGATTAAATCTGCTGCAAAGTTAGGAATGATGTCCTCCGGCTGCATTTTCCGGTCGGGAGTTATGGCCAAGGCGTACTGTAATTCCTTGACGGTTAGGGGTCGGTACGCGAAAGCGACAAGTTGAAATGCTCGAGATATATTGTCTTTGGCTTGACGAGAGTATTGATGTTCGAGTGACTCTAGAATTGCTCTGTACAGAGAGTCGAGGCCTTCCAAACGGTTCATATTTTCCATCGCTTCGGACCTCTGTCGGACGGATAGCATGGGTGATTGAAGATATGATATAAAAAGTCTCGCCCAGAGAAACATCCCGTTTGCTCGTTCGCAGATTTGCCCCACGATAATATCTACCGTTACCGTCGAAGATAGAGTGGCATCCTCGCGGAGACATTCAATCTTTGGGCGAAGGAAAGTGCGTATATCTGAAGAATTCAGTAGGCTCCCTGGGTTGAGCAGTAAGCAGTGTTGTTTCAGTTTGTTTGGGATCTTGATAGTAGGCCGACTAAAAAGGGCGATTGACATGATGATGGGGCTGTAAGACATCTGAGTGAGGAAGTCGAAAAAGGCATCCTGATCTGTACACTCATCAACTCCATCAAATAGGAGGAAAAGACGCCCGCTGCGTCGCATGATAAGGTTGAGAGCGGAGGATATTTCATTATTTGCGGCAGTCAGCTGGCCTGTTTGATTTTGATCCCAGATGATCGTCAAAATGTCTATAGCGTCCTTGTCTTTACGGAGAATGTGCAATAGTTGGGCCAGAATCGCTCTTAACGCGTGGGTAGGTTGGATGCTGTCGGGTCTTTGCTTATCAAAGTAGAAGAAGGCGAGACTTTCTTGGGCAATATCGGCCGGGACACCGACTTGGAAAGTCTGTTGGGGTCCCATTTGTAGGTTCTCAATTAGAGCGGTGCAGAGGGTTGTTTTCCCATAGCCCGGCTTCGCTGCAAGCACTACTTAGCTTCACAATCTGAGTAGCGACGTGAACAAATGGCCAAAAGGGCAAACACACCTTGTACAGACAACATGTTCAAAGGAGATTCGCCCGCGGAACTTCCATGCTGCGAAAGCCACTGTTTCACTGACGCTTGATCCCAGAACCAGTTCGTGGTGTGTGGCGACCGGCGGCTCTGCGAAACCTCAAACAAGTCGGTCCATTTCGGGGGATTAATCCACTCGATCAGTTGACGCAAGCGACGATCTCGAGTATAATCAGCCTATTAGATGATTTATTGAACAATATTGGTGCTTACCAATCGTTTTGGATTCTAAAGTTGCTGTGTGCTCATTCTGCGCACCCCATTTCTCTTCTATCTTACGTAGCATTTCCTCTAGCTTTGCTGCTGACTCCATCTGTTCAACATGGGAGGAGACTCTCATCTCAAGGTACATGAGTTGATTGTGCTCCTTCCACCTTTTTAGTAACTGGTCGTATCGAACATCAAATGGTGTCCAATTCATTGAGTTTGCGAAGGAGCTTTTCAAGCAAAGAAACCCTATCAAAAGTAAGCAAAACAGGACCTAGACGACTCTAAGGGGCTTTACTTGAACTCTTTTTTGATAGCAATTTGCAGGCGTCAAAGCAAAATTGCAGAAGGTCCGTGTAAATATACGCCAACGCTTTTAGCAGGCGATCGGGGGTGTCTTTTTGTTGCTGTTGAGCTCGAGCCTGCATCTTGGTGGCGTATTCCTCATATGCAGGCAAGAGCATACCCATATTCTCGAACATTTCGCAAATCCTTTCTAGGAAGAGGATATGATTCGAGCCCAGCTTATTTGCGGTTGTAATGTCAGTCAACTGCAATTCAAAGGAATCCAGAGAATTTCTCACCAAGAAGATGAGCCGTAATGAGCCCCATGCAAGAGCAGCGAATTCTGGATTGGATTGTATGAAGATATTGATGATCTCAAAATATTGCGAGAGCTTTTCTGCTAGCCCATGTATCTTCTTGCAGCATTTTGTCAACCGACTGTGGTGGACAGGGTGGGTTTTTGCATGGTTCCCGATTTCTTGGAGCATAGATTGAGCACTTTCAAACTCCTTGAACAATTTCCGGTCATCTTCAGTCAGGGCTGAACGAAATGCTGCGCAAGCTTCCTCGAAGATGTGTTTGGGCCCTCGGGGCCTGGATTAATATAATATGAATTAGTCAAGCTCACATAGGTCACCGGAGACATTTACTCAGCGGAAGGAGACATATTCACGATTCCTACCCTGCAACCTGGATAGAGGGTGAGGGTACCAATATAGAGTAATTTATGTTAGAGAATTGATGCCGTTTCAACCCTCGTCTACTGAAGCATATTGCTCAGCCTTGTCTGAAAGACCATAACGCGGCGAAGAGAGTATATGGTGCCGGTTGAGCTGGCGAGGAGGAGAGCAGCTGCTCATTACTAGTAAGACAAGTCGATGCGAATGGAATGGAAAGAAACTTCGAAGGTTGAGGAAGTGCGCTGGAGGTACGGAGGTGCCTTTCAAAAATCCTTGCCGCCCTACGTGACCACGCCACGACTGTTATCTGCCAAGCGTGGCTTGTACACACAGGCTGTACGCAACTTGACAAAAAAAATGTATTAGTACAAAAAGCACACCAAATGATTGCGCTTAGTCTAAGCATTCGATTGATATAAATTTTAGAAATTTTAGGCCTTATTTGGCTACCTAATCGTGGTTGATGGTAGGTTGTTCGGCGTGTTCCTATAATTCTGCCGCCTTTGACCGCCTTGAGGGCGGAAACGACTTTTGAACGGCACCTCCATAGAGATGCAAGCATTTTCCTGGGACACTTAGGCAAACGTACGCACGGCCGGCGCAATGTTGAGTGGCAGTTGCATCGTGGTCCATTCTCATAAATGTTTGAATTTCCAAATGTTGCAAAATCGCGCTTAGAAATGATTAGTCATAAAAAAGCAGTTCGTCGACCTCTTTTTTGCATATCTGTGTTAGGGATGGTATTAGCCAAGCCCTGCCATAGAACACTTCAGAATCCCCATCTTGCAGCACTAATTTGCGTAGAGATCCTTTGCCCGCTACCAGCTGTTCAGGTCGTCATTTTATACATTTAAGAGTCTCACGGGCTTCTCTCTGGGTTCAAATCGTCTTTTGCTTCAGTCTTCTTCATGACTATTTCCTCGTCTTAATTGATGTATACTCCAGGTCACCTTCTACCTCAACTCGGTTCATATATGTGCTGCAGGCTTGCTATAAATGTGGTTCTGGTGGATTAATAGTGGATTGATAATAGATAGATAGTACAGTGTAAAGCGATATGGTTTTGTGGTGAGGATGTGTTACCGTAATTAGAGCTTGTAGAGATTGAGAGACTGGACAAGATTGCATTAAGGACCTCAGAATTTAGAGGGCGAGTAGAGGCTATATACAGCTGAGAAATGCCAAGCCGGCTGATTGTATATCCGACCAGGAGGAGGCCGCTTTACGGCAACAGGATGCAAACATTTCACGTGACTATCTGAGGTTCTACCGAAGATCCATCTCCTGTCAACAGTCATCCTGCATTTCTAAGGAGGAACACCTATATAAAGATTAAGTTTAAATGTGGACGTACGCGCCTTGGAAAGAGCATAGGACTTCTTGTTACTGTCCTGAAGAGACTGCATTACGGACCCTCGTATTAACGAGCGGCTAATCAGACAGTCACTGCGCATGGGGCTAGTTGCATGGGACCGAATCATGATCATGTCTCGCGATGGGAAGCGACTGAGGAGTTTGAGACTGAGAAGAGGAGGAAATTCATCTCGGACATTTCTTTTACATATATCCGAGTCACTCACCTAGCTAGTTCCCTGCTGCGAGGCGGCCCGTGCGGCCTAAAACCCACAACGCCGAAGCACGTTGGCTACCTCTACGCCGGGACGCGTACCTACAACACCACCACCACCTCCGGATCAGCCAGTACCACCAAAAGGCCGCACCAGAGAACGAAGCACAAAGGTCCTCGAGGCCCAGCATTCACTAAGAACTCGAGCAACGGCGCCGAGGTCAGCACGGGACGGATCGTCCACAATCGCTGTCATACCTTTCGAACGCGAAAGAAGAGACACGAACCTGGGGAAGTCGCGGCGCTCATAGCGAACCTGAAAGAGACTATAGCACAGCAGAGCAGCGTCACCACGAACCAGAACAACACCATCGAGAGAGTTAGAGCTGACCTCGCAGAGATCAAATCGGAACAGCAAGCCTCAGGAGCCAGAACGCCAAACTCCAGGAGGAGATCCGTTGCCTCCAAAAATCCGCAGAAGCCACAAGAGATAGTAAACGTAAGGCCGCCTAAGTCTAAGTCTCATCATCGTTGTCCGCTATACGCTCGCCAGAACCGTGCCTATGAGAATGCAAGAAAGTGACCCACGACGGGAGGCCGCGAAACTGCAGTTTCGAGCCAAGAACAGTTAGTGCAGCACGCCCAGTGCAACAGAACAGTGTCGTGAAGGGTTCGTGAAATACAGAGAACAAATGTAGCCACTTGGAAGCTCTGGAGAAGAGGCTCCATGGAGAAGCCTTAGAATCGCTCCAAAATGCCCTATGTCCATCTCCAGGAGCTTATCAGTGTCAATAAATCCGTAGGTGCGGTCATTCTTGCTGGTCTCGCCGGCCGGACTGCAACTGCCCCCTCAAGCTGCGTAACATTCAATGCTCTGTACCAATGCCCACATCTTCCTATCACCCGCACTTCCATGCCGTTTATACAAGCCTGCCAAGGGTACCGGCTCTGATACTACATCGATTTATCCCGTGAGGTCTGCACAGCACGCTTGACCGATATCTTAAATATGCGCGGCTCCGCGAAGACAAAGACCGCAGCAATACACCGGCGTGCGCGGTGGAGGGCGATGTGCTGCTCGTAGTCTGGGTGGTTTATCGGGGAAGACGCACAGCTGCACACGATCAGGTGCGGGTGTTTCGCTGCACACGGTTGCGTCTGGATGGAGCTAGATAGTAAGAGGAAATGTAAGCATATGCTGTGAAAGAGGTGAGGTTCCGTAGAAGGGGAGTCACACCTGCGTAAACAAAGCCCGCTGGAAACAAGGGCCCATATCCTCGCCCTTCTTTGTAGCACAAGGGCCACCAGAGACCCAGCTTACCCTTACCTAGCATCAAAAGTCACCGAAGAATCACTGCCGTCAAGGATATAGGATTTCATGGGTCGCCGACATCCACAACCTCCATCTCTCCCCTTCCTGACCAGGCCAGCCTTGACCAAAGCATATCCACAAGTCAGCAGGAGTGTCATTCTGCTCCTTGACAAGATCTTTTCCTTTGTAACATTGAAATTTGCCATTTGTGCATGACCATTTTTCACTCCGCTCGATTGCTGCATTGGTTGCCGAAGAAACTTCCAAATCAGACGTAACCGCCGATCCATGACTGTGCTCTGTACCGCTAGATTGGCCTGCACTGCGTCGCTTTCGCATCGGCCTTTACCGCAACGCCGAGCCAACCGATTCTGTCACCCTCCGTGGCGCCCAAATGTTTCTATTTCTCTGGATGTTCCTGCTCTTCACGTCGACTTTCACACACGTGGTCATTGCCGGTGTCGACACAGCCGAGGCTGGTGGCAACATCGACAACTTGTGTTTCTCGCTTTGCCTCGTTTTCTACGGTGTTCTTGCGTTCCCAACCGCCCTTCCTGGCTTCTGGATCTTCATGTACCGCGTATCGCCCTACATGTATCTAATTTCAGGTATGTTCCCCACTGGTGTCGCAAAAGGCAAACATTGTCTGCGCAGATAACGAGAACCTCCACCCCAGCCCAACGTCAGGATCATGCGAAGACTGTATGTAGCCTTATATCTCCCGTGCTGGCGGCTACGTCGAGGATCCTTCGCCTACACAAAACTGCTCGTATTGTCCTATAGGTGATATGAATGTTTTCTTGAAGGGCGTGTCGAGCATTTACGAGTGATGCCTGGAGAAACTTTGGGAAACTTTGGGAAACTTTGGGAAACTTTGGGAAACTTTGGGAAACTTTGGGAAACTTTGGGAAACTTTGGGTTACTTTGGGTTTATGTTATCTTTAGTATCTTCGGGTGTTGGTGCTTTATTGGCTTTTTCGTGCGCCCAAGGTTAAGAAGGAGAAGGTTGAAGAGGTGCAGATCGGTGGAACGCAGCGGAGGTTGAGGAGCGGGTTGCCGGTGATGATAGCGTTGGGAACAAGGTTGAGGAGAGCAAGAGGAAGGGAAGTACGTTTGAGCCTATTGTTGCTCCTGGTGGAGATGTGGAAAAGGGTGAGAAATCATCGTGATGATGGTAGTGGTAATACCTTCCTACGCCAAGATCATATTTCCTTTGCATTTTCAGTTACAAGCGGCCTTGTTGTAGTCTTATTTCTGGCTAGGTTTTGACATTTTGTTACAGCCAGTATTTTGCATGTTCATTTGCGTATTTCTACTCGTTTCGACTACAAGAAGGCTGAATCGCCTTGACTCGAGAATAATTTCTTAATTGTAGATATTGTGAGTGTAAGAACATCGCATAAATTGCTCAATTAAAAGCATAGGCTAAGCTCCGACGCTTCTTAGAATGACTTATGGACTCGACAGCACTGTTCACCCAACTAGTTGCCCATTGAAACAGTTCCCCCTGGATTGTAGATCCGCATTGTGGCAGTGCAGCTGCGCCCCAACAGCACGTGATGAGCAAAACGTAATTGAAACTTACGCCTCAGCCTTGTGCGAACCCCATCGTTCATCTCTCTCTTTCGATTCTCGTTATTTTGGGTATGGATCCGCTAAGCTTAGCAGGTTCTATCGTCGGTATCTTAACGGCGGCAGGTAAAGTTGTAGAAATTGTTGAGCCCTTCATCTCGTCGACGAAGGATGCGCCGAAGATCGCAATATCAGTTTACAGCGAGGTCAATCGCGTTCGCATGGTCTTATCATCTCTGCAAAATATTCTGCAAAGCCTTTCTTCTCCTTCATCCTCTTCGACTCGCGCCGCTTTCATCCAGGTTGACCAGCTCATCGTTACTTTCACGGATGGCGTGCTTATCTTTTCGGAGCTCGAATCGATGCTCGGCCCGTTGAGGCTGCCTGATCAGGCGCAGCTTCAACTCCGTCAACGTCTGCAGTGGGCTTCGAAGAAGAGCGCTATATCGGATATCTTGGCTAGGCTTCAGAGATTTTTGGTCTCGCTTTCTGCGATGCTGAATATTTTCCAATGGTACTTACGAATCTAATCTTCGCTCAAGACAGCTTTGCTAATATTTGTTCACAGTGGTTCTGATCTTGCAGCTGCGCAATCACAGCGGTCTCTTGAAGCGCAGATATCAAAGCTTTTGGACAACAATCAGGCTGTTGCAGCGAGAGTAAGAGACCTAGAATATGCGTTTGAGGCCAATGGCGCATTAGAGAGACGGCTAGGTCGACTCAGCGAATGCGTGGCTGAAGAGGCAGACAACACCACCGTTCCTAGCATCACACCTCGAATCAGCATTGAGCCACCCATAGAAGAAACAGAAGACACCGCTGTCGTGGCAACCGACCCTCTAACCAGTCGACTCAGCATTCTAAGCCCTGCTTTCTCCATCACTCCTTCATCAAACTTCCAATTTGAAAGCGATCTAGATGCCTCACGCGTATATAGAAGAGCAAAAGGGGGTGAAAGCCGAATGTCTTTTTCCAGCTCTGCTATTGGGTCTAGAACCGGGTCTGTTTTCTCAGGGCTGAGCCTTGCAGATATATCTATCATATCAGTCATCGCATTACCTTTGTGTCAGGCCGATATTTGCAACTCCCATCACTATGCTTTTGGTAGCATTCCTAAGGAAAATGCCCTCGCTAACGATGTCCCTGAGTCGTCTTTATTCTATGATTGCATTAGGCTTCGCAAAAGACTGTCGAAGGTACCGGGCATAGAGGAGATTCTTCTGCGCGAGATAGAGGAAGCCGAGGATGATGACCGGCCGGATCCTGTAACTGTGCTATGGAGGGCATTCCAGAGAGGTGTACCCCTGAAACTTATCTATTCCGCCATGCCTCCAAAACTTGCCAAAACAGGCAACGAATGGGACTCAAGCCTCATATCAGAAGGCAAGGAAGCCGCGTATGTATTCTTACGAGTTTGTATTATCCACTGGGCACTACCACCGAAAGACTGTTTCAGTGTGTCGGATCTGTACGCGGACAATGTAATGGGATTCCAAAAGGTTTGTTGCAGTTCCTGGAACCACTTTTGAGATTGAAGATTTGCTGATGAGTGACAGGTTGTCAAGACGATAAATCGCGTGCTCGATATGTCCCTGACTGAGCGTAACATCGATGAATCGTTCCATGACAAAAATGATATGTTGAAAGACGATAACCGGATTCCAGGCCCCGAAGCGAGAGCTCACATACTCCGCGGTTTTTTGAAAGAAGAGAGAAAATATGTAAAACAGTTGGAGAAGCTTCATTTGCTGAAAACTATTTTGCAAGAAGGGGGATTCTTCAGTTCGGATGACATTCATGATCTTTTTGGCAATTTGCACATGATTCTGGACTTTCAATTACGATTCCTTATTAGAATTGAGATGATAAAACTCGACGAAACGGCTGAACACTCCTGGGGAAGTATTTTCAGCCTTTATCGCCCAGCCTTTAAAGTGCACCTCCCTTATATTGAGAATCAGAAGAAGAGCATGGAAACGGCGAAAAGATTGTTTGTTGGACTTAGGACCGTCGTTCTTCGGAAACCTTCAGAGATAGAAGACATAGTGGAAAGTTTAAGCGTCTTGACTTCTTATCTCATCAGACCAGTCACGCGTTTCTTCACCTACCCGGCTTTTCTCAAGGTAATTACTTATCAGGCATTGATATTTCCAGTCTCAGAGCTAACCACCTCCCAGAGACTTCTAGCTGCTGGCGAATGGATGGAGCCGCAACGGTACTCAATCGAACGAGGATTAACAGACATGCAGAGTATCGTGGACAGAGCAAACGAAATAATATCACGCCAGGAACGTCTTGATGTCGTTGAAGATCTAGCAAGGAGAGTAGTAGATTGGAAGGGCTATAATCTCCGAGGACTTGGAGAATTGCTTCTTTTCGGTGACTTCCCCGTCATCACAGATTATACGAGGCTTGATAAGAAAGAAGAAAGACAGGTCTGTTTGTCCATTCCATATCTTGAGTGGTTCAAAACTCGTTCTTGACAGCTGACCTCTCCAATACAGTACAGTGTATATCTTTTCGAAATGGTCATCTTCGCATGTAAGCCTGCTCCGGCCGTAGCGAAACGGAGGCTTTTAGCCAGGACCACAACCACGAATCAGCCTCAAGGTTTAGAACTGAAAGGTCGTATATTGTTTCAAAACGTGACGGAAACATTATCACTATCAAGACCAGGCAAGTCGCCAAACATGTGTGCAATCCTACCAGGTCTGATATGAGCAGGCAGCTATACCACACAGATCCTATGGGAAGGCGATCCGGGAATCCAGACGTTTATCATTCGATTCCCAAATGAAAGGTTGATGAGAGAATGGACTGCAGCCATCAAAAAGCAGCTCCAATTTTGGGATGAACACAGACGTAAAAACCCAAAAACAACCGAGGATATCTCTACCTCAACTTAGAAATTCACGGTGCTGGTTCAATATCGTCGCCAATATCCCCTCAGCTTCAGCCAGCTTGGATATAGCAGCACGGAGACTCTGTCACGCGCCATATCCCAGTCTCCATTAGCACCTCCCTACTTCGACTCTCGTAGGGCGTATAAGCATTAGGAACCCTGGCCATGAACTCTACAGATCTAGAAAAACAATGCGAGCATACCACGCATCCATGTGACGAGTGCGGGGGAGAACATTCGACATGTCTTCGATTCGGATGACGCATCTGCATGAGCGACTACCTGCAAGCCAGACTCGTTGGCAAGTGCGTGGCGGTCGATGTCGACCGCACGCGGCAAGGAGCACACACACTTCCAATCTTTTGTTTTGCTCGCGCACTCCAGTCTTCCTCTTCAACCCATCTGGTAAGACGTAGATGGCCGGGCGTGACCCCAGATGCAGAGGTCTTCCGAACCCACCATGCTGCACATCTGAGAAAGCATAAGAATCATAGGACATTGGAGGTTGCCAGGAGAACCTTGCAACGAAGTCCCACTTACGAGATATTCTCACAAGCCAGTAATGAGCTTCAGAAGCGCGTATCGGGTTTTGGGACGGTCGTTCGTGGATCGAGGGAGCAGTGATTTCTCAGAACTGGCGAAGGAGGCGGAGGAATGCCTGACTTGGAAGTATCCAAGGACTTAAAATAATTGGACTACATTTTCGGGGCGATATCATATTGTCTTCTTAATATTTTGATTCGTACCTAGCAAAAGACAGACTGGATTTTTATCTTTGCCAAATGCATTTGACCCAGCTGACAACAAATACCCAATGCGAACTCGTCGCTCAGTACGCGCCAAAAACCAGAAAGGCATGATGGGTTGACAATCCACTAGCCTGACGTATCCTGTCTCTATTTTTTTTGTTGGCTTGGGAAGGGAGGAAAAGAAACAGATGAAAGAACTAAACCGTCACCCAACATGATGGGCCGAAGCTCGACAAGGGCGCTACTACGAAGACTTGGGCACACCCTGTTGCAGGAGCGTAAGTACTTTCCTTCCATGCTTAATACACACTTAATTAACTAATTTAAGAAACCCGTAATAAAATAAGCACGCAAACTAATGATGATATATATGCCAACGTTTTCACATTTCTAGATGCGGTGGAATGGCAACCGCAACTGTTACATTCCCTTTCGACGTCTTAAAGAGACTCGATTACAAGCTGACTTCTACCGATCACATCGCTCGCCAGGCCTTGCTACTCGGGGTTCCTTGCTTTCAAGCCCCGTCAACTTTAAAACTTCTCTCCACCATATCAACGATACCCTCCAAATCCTGTACTCCATTCGACACATCGAAGGCTGGCGGGGTCTGTCTCGAGGACTCAGCCCAAGTGTCACCGGCGTGGCACTCGCAAGCGCGATCAAATTCTACACGGATGGGAACCGCAAGCCACAGATATGCGAAATGACGGATTGGGAGCCAGATGCAGCAAGATCACATCATTTCTGCGTCGACTGCCGGAATAGCGACAGCAATTGCGACGAATCCGATATAGCTTGTTAATACACGCTTGCAGCTTGACAAATCGCGCGTAGGGAATGCTAGTGGACAATACAAGAACAACCTACATTGCGTTACCCAGGTACTGCGACAAGAAGGTTTCAAAGGGCTATATCAGGGTTTAAGCGCGAGCTTTCTGGGTGTAGTGGAGAATACTTTACATCTGGCACTATATGAACGCCATTGCTGCCATCAGTATCCCTTGCTCCCGCTTCTGTTCTTCCATAGCCTTTGATAGCGACGCAACCATGTTGAGTAGCATATCGATCTGTGCGTTGGCAGTTGTGGTCGTTTTCCAGGATACCAATTGACTCGGGCCAGAGCTGTTGTTGCCAGAAGTTCGCCAGCCTCTTTGCACGACGAGAACAGACAATGGATTACGATGAAAGATACAAGGCATCTTAGGATGGGGCCGAGAACTGGATAGGTATGAGGGCTGCCGCAGAAGCGTCCAAGCTTCTAGCTGCACTAGTAGAATACCTATCACCATTACCGCCTACACTAGCTGCTTGCAGCCTACTTACAACCTGCTTGGCACTCATCTGCCTAGTCACTCCTTTATGTATATATACATCATCTAGATAGCCCTTAATTCATCATGGGTTGCTACATTGATTCCCTGTGCTCGGTGACAACACCCACACGAGGTAACAGTCATGCTTCACTCTTCAGTATGCTCTCATTCACCGATACTTCCTCCCTATCAGATTATCAGAACCAGACTACGGCAAGCACCGATGGAGAGTGGATCACTGAATTACACCGGCTTGCTCAATGCTTTCGTCTCACCTGGAAGGAGGGGGAGTTTTATCTCTCCGTGGTGGCCCCACCCGGATCCTCTGCGTGATGGAGGTCATGTCTTGGCAGCTGGAAGTGCACATAAATATTGTCTTAAACATGCAATTAAATACTAAGGAGGACTATCGTACATAAATAAGGAGCGAGGTAAGCTTCTGAGAGTAATTTGTAAGTTGTATAAGGATCGACAGGGGGATCAGCGACGATGCTGCTCGGTTACACAAAATAGCAAGGTTGCCTATCGCGGTTTGGCCAACACTGCGTGCCGTACCATCCGCGGCAATCACCCTTGGAGTGTACAAATCAGCATTTGGATTACTAGGAAAGCCAATGTGAGGCTGGGTCATTGTTGGTGGCAATAACCGTTATGAAGGCCTAGCATGGGCGGATATAGTCTGTGAGGGAGCGGATTGGAGAGGTGGGCAGAACCTGAGATCAACTTTCCATCCTCCGATGCCAGCAAATCTTTCGCACGCTTCTCAAGGTACTCATCAATGACCCTAAATCCACAATCTGCATGCTCCAAGACCTCGTTCTTCAGCTCCAAGAGCTCTTCTTGCAGCATTGCAACTGTATCTTTCAGTTTAGCGTTCTTGGATGAGGCTCCCTTTGTGCAAGTTTTGAGCTCTTCGATTTCTTCTTACTCTGTCGACATCTTTGGCAGCGGAGCAGTTCTCCTGGTTGGAATTTGCAGTCGGGCGGCCTGGAGCATGGATCTACTCTGTAAATGCTGCAGCTTCAGACTGAACACTCAGGATTAATTACGGCTAGCTAGAAAATTTCTTTATATCTTGTAAGGTAAGCTATTAAATAGTAATAATCAAGGGCGAAAACAAGGAAAGGCCGTCGAACGCGCCCACGCCAGCACCTTGCTAGCCATGTCGTTGCAGGCGCATCCTTGTTGTCCAGGGGCACCTTGCAGATGTTGCATTCGATACGTCCCCCTTCCTTGACATTCGTTAGGTGGTTCCGCTTGAAATGTTTGCTAAGATTGCCTGGAATGCTAAACGGGGATATGCACTGCTCGATTGACAGGTTTTCGTTGCCGAGATAAATGATATATATATCTTCGGCCTCTTCCCACGGTATACCGACACCTTGGCTGCTTCCAAGGCGTCGACGGCCTCTCATGATTCTATAAATCTCTCTTTAGCTATCTGTGCACACATTTCCTACTCTCATCCCATTCATCGTCTTCTCTAATACAACGCAGGCAATAGCCATTGATGTTCCTCTGGATTCGACCCACTCTTTCCAATAGGGAATCGAGACTCGTCAGCAGCGGACAGTTAGCATCAGCTGCACAGTTATGCTTAAGATCCGCTTTTGCACAGGTAAACCGAAACGCGATATCTGAAACTGAACATATCTCAAAAGGCTTGGCAGTCGGCCACAACTCTACTTTTCGTAGTACCGCAAAATACTCGGCAATCCTGGTCTCGCTTGTACAATATTTCGGAGGCAATAGAGAGTTACGACATGGATGGCACTTCTTTGCCTCTTCAGGGAGTGTTCTTCCACAGTTGACGCAGATAAGTTGCGACGTTTCATAGCATCTGCGATACTCGCGTAACAACGTTTCCACGGACTGCAGCTCCGCTTCCAGTTTACCCAGTGTCCGCTTGATGCAAATAGTCATTGCGCCTGCAGAAGGTCAGCTGTAATCACAATTTATCGAACTCTCCTTCAACCCACTAGGTACACTGGCAGGCAGTATTGTTAATATTTCATGTCCCTCCCATTTCACGAAAAATCCAGGGGGCAGTTCTCTCAAAGCTGCTTCTGATATCTCTGTGAATTTCCCAGGATTATTGAACATATAAGCAGCTAGAAGCATGAATCCAAACCAGACTTCTCAACAGTCAAACAGTCAGTCTGGGAGGCCCATAGCCTGTTTGACTGCATCTTTCGACCCGATTGGACTGATTGGACTGACTGCCAAGCCTTCTGGCGTGAATTGAGACTGTTTGACTGTTTGATAACGTAAGCATTCTTTGGACTGATTGACTGACTGATTGATTGACTAATTAGCTCTATATGTACTCAAACTGCTCTAATTGGGCGGCAATTTTGTTTAACTCGTTTTCAGAGAGCTCCGCAGTAGGACGTGTAGTAGTGGTAGGCACTCGTTTGATGCCAATCCTCTTCCAACTCTTAAGGGACTGTAGGACGGCAATCAACTCAGGCTTCATACGCAGCCTCCGGGTGCTAATCAAGTCTCCAAGCTCACTAAAGGTCCTCTTACAGTCGGCGGAGGAAGCTGGAATGGAGTAGATGTCGAGCGCAAGCTTAGCTAGAGTAGGAAACTGTTTCTCATGAAGAAGCCAGTACCGTATAGGGTTGAGAGAGAGCGGGTCGTCTTCTGCCAAGGGCGGTTGGCGCTTCCAGACTTTGTACTCATCGTCAAGTGCCTCCTCCACTTGGCGGAGGGCTACCTTCATGGAGTTCTCCAGGAAAGTTGATCGACTAGATGATGATGATACACGTGGCTTTTTGGCCGGACGTTGATCACTAGGTGAGCTTCTGCCAGCCTTAATAGCTAGCTTCTCCTTATACGACCGGTAGAGCTTTATGAAGCCCTTATTATTATTTGGTAGCCAGTCCTTCTTATGATGAGGGCCATTCTTCTCCTCATTATAATTATCTGGCACTCCCCATAGAGCTTCTAGGTGGAGCTTATAGTGAGGATAAAGAATCATCACAGTATAGTAGATTAGCGAGTTATTAAACTTACGGTAGTACTCCGAGAGTTTCGCGTGCGCTAGGTTGACGTTGATCTTCAAATAATCCTCTAGAGTATTAGGGTTATTGTAATCTACCTATAAGAGCTAATCTTTCTACTCTTTAAGCTTATTAAGAAGCCACTTAAAAGTAATAACTACTTTCTAGATAGCTTCATGGCGGCCGATGTTACCTCTACCTTTAAGAAACTTCGTAGCTTTTAAAAAGGGCTCTAGAAGCCTAATATACTCATTTATTATCGCCTAATCCTTAGCCGTTAATCTGTCTTCTTGAATATATATTCTAGGCTTAGCCTTCCGTGATTAAGTATTCCGGCGTTAAGAGGCTGACTTAACTCTACTTTCTTCTATCTTAATATGTGTATAGTTATTAATCAGGCTGTGTAGTAGGGCAGCTCTCTATATAACTAGAAAGTAAGAGTTCTAGTAAGTTCTTACTAGGTAGATAAGCTTATAGATCTCCGTTAACTTATTAAGATGCTTAGTCTCTTCATCTTATAGTCTCTTAAATAACTCTCATGTTTGTGTAGTGCAGATGGACGCGATGATATTAAAGAGAACACTAATAAGACTATATTTACGCCACTTATTAAGAAACGCTTCTTCTTCCTAGCAACTAGTTAGCAGGCGGCAGAAAGGGGAGGAGGCTAGAGACTTAGTTTTACCTATATATTTAAGTTTTCATTCTTAAAAGCTTTTCTATCCTTGCCCTAGATAACTAGCTGGGCGCTTAAGTTAAGAATATGGCATGTATAACGCAGTTATTAGTAGGGAGCCTAAAAGTTATACATGTTAGTTAAAGACTTAATAGTAGTATCATTATTCATAGCGTTATCAAGTACAAAGTAGCTAAGCCTTATTTTATTAATTTTAAAGATCTGAAGAGTTTTATTTACCACATGGGCAATATTCTCGCTACTGTAGTAGCTATAGAGTTAAGGTAATTTAAGTACGTAGTCTTTAACTTCGCTCTTCTTATTTAGATAGTGTATATAGATCCCTATAAGAGCACGTTTGCCACCGTAGGTAGTCCAGTTATTAAAAAATATATAGATAAGCGATTAGGCGTTCTTTAGGTATTATATAACTGTAGGAATTATAGCGTGGTATTTAGTGAGGATGTAGGCACAGAGAGAGTTAGCACTCCGCTAAACTAACTACTCTATAAGCGGATTTACAGCAGTAATCATCTAGCGGAAAGACAGAGTCTTGATTACTTAAAGGGCTTAATAATTAGCTACTACCTAGTTAAGAAGGGCTTACCAGAACTTCTTCTGTGAGAAACTAGATGCTAGCTTATTCACCACCTCTTGCGACACCTCAACGCCCTGGAATTGTAACTAATAGACAATTAAGCTTGTATTTAGCAGCAAGCCGAAGTTTATCTTGCTATCTCTATTGTAACTATGGCCTGGGGTGTTGGCTGAGAGGTGCGTACCGGCAGAGGAAGTTAACGTGTATACATTATATTCACCCCCCTTTATTTTATGAGTATAGTAGTATTTACAGAGCCACTACCTTTTCTGCTTATGGCGATGCCATAGAGGCCAGCCGTAATTATATATCCAGCTCGGATTGCCCTTTGTATGCTCCTTGTCCCTTATTTGTAGGTGTAGCACGCGTTTCTAGTTAATGCCGTTATACTAAGCCTTCTAATCGTCGCTATCTATGAGCGTAGCATTGTTATCTGGCGCGTTATTGGGCTCAAGAGCAATAGAGGGCGTGATTGGGGGTGGATTTCGGCAGTTTTCGCGTGCGACACGTTGTTCGAAGACGTTCTCAGCGTTCTGGTTCATGCTATAGGGCGGCGTAACAGTAGGAGAGCGTGTGGAGTGGAGTATATAGGTGTTAATAGCCAACGCGATGTCGTCGGAGTTTAGATGGCTCGTGTAATTGACCTAATTAAGTAAAGTGTAACTAGTTTGTTTACTTTAGAAACCTCAACACCAAGAAACTATCACTAGATTGGCTGGAAGTGTTAACACCTACCCCATCAACTTCGGCACCTACCACCCCTAGGGACTAGTCTTAGTCAATCAAACAGTCAGTCTAGAGGTTCTGGGACTGACTGACTGGCTAAATGGAGCCTCTCAGACTAATTGACTGATTGCTTACTTAATCAATCAGTCAATCAGTCCGACTGATACGGACTGATTGTTGAGAACTCTGATCCAAACTCCTCAGAAAGCTCGCTCATTCTTTCAACGTTCTTGAACCAAACCGATATCCACGGTCCCAAAGCGTTGACGCAGTCATACTTATCGCAATGAATCGCAAGACGGGCTAGTCTCTCGGCACTCATAACATGATTCTCACCGCTGCCCTGATAGTGGAGGATACTGAGAATGATGCCCATTAACTGAGCGTCATCATCTTTAAGCTCGATTACCGGATGTTCCCCTTGAAGCAATTCCTGTCCTTCCTGGAAATAAGGGCTGAACATTCGGGTGAAAACAGGGGATGCAAGCCGGAGAACTTTGCTCGAAACCCGAAACGATGTGGTAGTATTACTGCTCTGATCCTGAAATTTGAATATGACGTCTCCGTCTGGGTCGGGTCTTGAGATACCACCGATTTCGTTCGTCGGTGCCACGGCGTTTTCTCCGGAGTTCTGCTACGGTTAAAGTATGCTCTTGGGAACCTTTCTGACATATTAGAGGAAATGTCTACTTACTCCATCCATGCTCACCATAACTGTATCCATTTCGAGGCTGCAACTGAAGTAAGATTCTCAGTACTGTCCAGGAAGAGATGTGCCAGTTGAGCAAAAAACTGTTCGAAATGGCAAAGAGTGGCCCCTGATGAGCCCCGGTTAATTATCAATTGTTTGTTCCTGGTGTACAAATCCGATTGGACAATTATATGACCGAGTGTAGAGGATGGAGGTAGAAACCACCGTGTGGTGGAATTGAGGTCTATCTAGGGGTCTTAAATACAACAAAGAGTGGATTAGTCAGCAAGGTGCCAAGCAGGCAGTAACGCTCGGTAACAAATTAGCTAACATCCTGGATCGAATGACCTACTATAAGGTTTCGGCCATGCTTCCAAACGAATCAATCGAAGATACGGCATTAGATTGAAAGATGAGAGTTACATGCATGAACTGAGAGCTGGCCAGTGGTCTAGCACTCTGACACCTGGCATGATTTAGTGGGGTTACTGCCGAGAGTTTCGCTTTTGCTGCGGGGAAAAATTCCGGCTGCGTGGTTAGAGCGCCTGTAGTTGGTTTGCAAACGTTGTGATGTTATTGCCTGCGCAAGAGGGAAACTTGTTTTGGTGTACGAATTTCCTGTCGCTCATGTTCCTTCGTTCACCTTCCATCAAAACTGCATGTCTTTATGCAACTTCCTCAGGACCTGCAATCTCGTTCATCATGATTAAGGAAGCGAGCAGACAGTGGAAGTCAAGAAACCGTTTTATTATTGCTATAAATGCATTCAACTTTGTCCGGCATCCTTCAATGTGTTTGACGTTTCCCCTTCCGATGCGACGCGTTCTACCTACTAAACCTATTAGTACAAAATGGGATCTGACATGGCGATCCAATCATGAGGCAAGGCAGACTGGCAGGCTCACCAGACTCTCAGACAGTTGCCCATATATTGATGCGAGAAGATGTCGCGCTCTTCACGGTACGATTGTGCAGAGCGAGCGTATGAACGTGGTCGTGTCTCCAAAAAAAGTGTCACATAGAAGTCTTCTGGTTAGTGTGCACGGCCGGTTAGCGTGCACGCTTAGTCATCCACATCACCACCTCAAAAATTGAGGTTATTCGCAATCAAAGAATCGTCAAAATCGCTTCAATTATGGTGTAATAGGAAATCGAGATCGGCGAGTTAGCCTATCTCAATTATATCGTCTCTAAAGCGAGCAGGAAGCTTCTTCACGCGGCCTGGGCGAGATGAAGGGAGATCCACCTCTGGGGGACTATCTTTCTCACCCACATCCAAAAGAGATTCTGTAATAGCAGTAATTGCGGTAGATTTCTTCTTCCCCTTACCCTGCATCAATTTCAGGTCATTTTTAAGTCACTTTTCAGCTTCCTTAGCGTACAGAGCTTCCTCGCGCGCAAGCCTTTTCTTCTCCTGTTCCACCTCACGCTGGATCTCCTTTTGGATCTTCGCAGCCTCACGTTCTCGCTTTCTCTGCTTAATAGCAAGTCTCTCTTGCTCCTTGGCTATCGCCTTGAGTTGTTTTTCTTCTTCCTTTCTTGCCTGTTCCTGAAGAACAGCCTGTTCCCTCTTAGTTTGAAGGTCACGTGCAAGGGACACCTTTTGGGGGCTGAGGAAGAGGCAATTACCTTTATCCACTGCTCGAAGCTCTTCAAATAAGCCCTTCTACTTCGTTTCTTAGCAAGTTCTTTGCATCCGCCAGTTCCTATATTGTTGATCGGAGCTGCTTCCCTTCCTGACTAGTCCTTGAGGTTGTAGCATCAAGTAGCTTCCGGATCTTCTTTATATCTCTTGCTGATAAAGGCATAATCGGTTCCTGCTGTGGAGCAGGTGTAGGGACCCGTTTTGTGCGCTTTCTTGGCTAAGGGTTGAGAATTACCTCAGGAGCGAAGGGATGTAAGCCAGTTCTCTGCTATCCACTAAATACGTTGTCTTTTGTAAAGGCCTCATTGAAGGTAACCTAAAAGAACCTAAAGAAGTCCCGTTTGGTGATACTAACAAGTCCTTGCGTCCAATGTACGTACTGCGTCACTTCCTGGGTGTAATAATCTGATAGTGGCTGGAATAGCCCTACATCAAGTGGCTGAAGCGTATGAGTCGAGTGAGGAGGGAAAATAAGGATTATAATGCGATGGGCAATCGCCTAATTAATGAATCGTATATTAACATGAGATCTATGGCCGTTAATAATTAGTAAGCGCCAGTCCCTCCTATTCCTCGCCTTTGGCTTTGAGTAACGATCAAACACCTTCGTTAGCTACTCAAATCCTAGGTTGTTGTTCGTCCAGCCAGTAGGAGATGCAGCGAAGAAGGCCTCTTGGGATAAAGGTTCATAATCCTGTAGCCATGAGCTCTGTATATCCCCTGATTAGCCCTCATAAATAAGCGCTAGTGGAAGGTAAGACCCATCTGCACAAATTGAGGCTAATACTGTAATCCAATTCCTGTTCCCATCTTGCCCAGCATCCTTAAGCTTTCCTAACTTGTAATCTGACCTGCAGTAGATTCTTTTCAGCTTATTCAGTACCCTAATAAGAAAGCCTTTCTCATCCATATTGTACATATTATGTGGCTGGATGTCGTATTTAGCGATCTTTTTCTTCATAAAATCAAAGTATCGACTGTATAGAAAGTTATTGTCAGCTTTTGTACGCTGTAAGTCGATTGGCGTGAGATAGGAAGACCCCAAGACATCTGAGTGTTTCTTCCACCAATCAGTAACAAAATCCTTGTGAACCCAATGTCCTGCAAGGTCGTGGATGAAGTTCGCCACCATTGTATTCGTCAGTGGAAGGCTCATCGCTGTCAGCTTCTGTATGTAAGAGATGAGATTGTTTTCTTGCTCCTTGGTAAGAATACTGATGGATTCAATATAGGCCTCGCGGGAGACGGTAACACCTCGGTGGCAGCGCGACAGCGTAGATCGATCGACGTTGTACTTTTTTGCAGTTGCAGAATAATTTGGATAATCTTGCAATTCTAAATCAGCAAGCGCGGCCTCAATAGCGTTCATTTTGGTGGCGGGAGGTTGATTTGAAGATAGACGAATTTTGATGTTTTGTGTGCACGCTGGCGGGCCGTGCACGCTAACCAGAAGACTTCTATCATAATAGCTCAAAAGTCTTATGCTCAATCGGTCGCTTCAAGACCTAGAGCAGTTGGATATTTTAAGGAAGACAAATGGATGCCTTCGGCTGTAAAGTTGTTCCTATCTTAATATAAACTTTGTTTCGAATAAGCCAGGTAGGCTCTTTTCTAATCAGCTCCGTCACGTGAACGAACCTTGGCACTCAGCTTGCAAGCGACAGCTAGTCAGCTGAAAACTATCTAGACACGTCCACTAGATATGGCCGCAATTACATCTAGTCCCCTCCACGTTCGCGAGGGAGACCACCTAAATATTAGGGATTACCATGACCTACCCTACAAAACGATTCGTCACCTCGGGATAGGCGGGTATGCTGCTGTCAGCCTAGTAGAAGACACAAACGGTGATCAGTTTGCACACAAGCAATTCAAGAGATATGATGGCCCGGATATAAAGAAATTTCAACGGCAAGTCCAGAACGAGGTCAGTATAATGCGACGATTATCATCCCATCCACATATCGTCCGTGTATTTGCATCATACACTTGCGATAGCGGTCGCGACCTCGGCTTGATTCTTACCCCAGTTGCCGATAGTAGAGATCTCGCAATATATCTTCAAGCTATATCAGACTCAGGAAACCACCCAACGACGGAGCAACGCACTATCCTTGAACGGGCCTTTGGATGCCTTGCTAGTGGCCTTGCATTTATTCACGAGCAAACAATCCGACATAAGGATATTAAACCAAGTAATATCCTTGTCCATCAAGGCTGCGTTATCTATACCGATTTCGGCATTGCATTCGATGCGAACGACCTGGGTTGCACCACCACGGATGGGACGGTCGAAGCAGTTACTCGCAGATATTGCGCTCCTGAAGTCGCGGATTTGATGAAGAGAAACAGAAAATCGGACGTATTCTCCCTAGGGTGTGTTTTCACGGAGATATTGGCTACCCTCGAACCTCAAATACAGCTGAAAAGCATTGGAAGACCTACTTACCATGAGACTCTTGATAGTCTGCGGGAGATTCTTAACCATTCCAGGGCAGTCAGTCCGAGATGGAGCGAGCTGATCAGCCTCTGCTTGGATATGTTGGAGCGCGAACCTAAAGATCGAATCAGGGCTGACCAACTCCTCAAAGAGCTGAATATATTACGGACGCCCAAACGGAATGCCGTGCTCAATTGCTTTTGCGATGCTTGCGCCCCAGAGCGTCTCGATTATCGTGTCCCAGAACATCCTGGCTATGTTGCCGCACAATCGCCGCTCAATCCTCGCCCTGCACCTACACCATTGCAACATGCCATGACCACCGCATCCAGCGTCAGAACCGTAACGCCTCAATCCAGGTCCAGTACCTCGCAGCTCACCCATCCAGAGGATACATTGCAGGTGCCAGAGGTACAAGAGCTCTTCGTCACCTTCAATCAGGATCACAGCCTTCTAGGCGTTGGTATGCGGCTTAATTCAGGATCATTTTAAAGCGTCTCTAATGCCCTCTAGCAGGAAATACTCGGGGATTCCGCATGTATCTCACGGACCCTTTTACGAAATTCTTCGAGGCGAACGAGGGTGATATAGCCCTCCTTGAGATGCTCTATTCAACTACTCTCGTCGCTCTCGTCCTATCGCCTAGACTGCTCCGAATAATGAATACCAAGGCGCGTTGAGAACAATATAGTTCCAAAGATTTCCTCGCTGACTGTGATTAGAGACGTTCTACAATATGTGAACTGACGTTCTCTACTCCGGTGCTCGCAGTCAAGCTGAACCGGAAACGACTAGTAGTCGTGCTCGAAGAAGTCATCTATGTTTACAATATTACGGAGATGAGATGTCTACACTCTATCGACACTTCTCCTAATCCTCACGGTACGCGAAAGATCGAGATTGGTACACTGGCTATGCTAACTTGACCCAGCTATATGCGCTCTCTCCACATCCTCTGAGAACAATTACCTCGCGTTTCCTATATCACAGAAGACCCCCCCCTCAGCTTCAGCTCCTCCTTCTCAGACGCCGCCGACCGCAACCCACATACCTCCCACGACAGGCGGTGTCCTTATTTTCGAACGCAAATAAATTAGAAGCAGTTAACGTTGTTGAAACACACGAGACGCCGTTGTCATGCATTGCGTTAAATAATCATGGCACACGGCTTGCGGCAGCATCGGAGAAAGGAACCATAATACGGGTGTTCTCCCTACCGGATGCTCAGGAGCTGTACCAGTTCTGGCGTGGATCGATACGGTCTCGGATATACAGCATGTCATTCAACTACACCTCGACCTTTCTGTGTGTGTCGTCGGCCACTGAAACTGTCCATATATTCCGATTGCAGAAAGACCGGCGACATGACGTTACGAACCTTCCATCATCTCGCAATCCATCACGTCACAATTCATCAGTGAACATCCAAGGCCGGAGTGGCAGTCCGAGTAGTGAGGACACCAAGGGAGACGTATCAGAATTCGGCGCAGGAACAGAGAGCACGACCAGCGATAGGAGGGCCTTGAATCCCACCTTCGCAAGCATGATCCGGCGGACCACACAAACGGTTGCCAAGAGCTTCTCAGCGACTGTTGGCGGTTATCTCCCAAAAGCAGCGGTCAAATTGTGGGAACCTAGGGGGGATTTTGCGTGGGTGAGGATACCAAAGTCTCATGGCTCAGGCCGTTCAGCTCCCAGGAGGTCGGTTGTTGCGCTTAGCAACAGCGATGATCGAGTTATGGTGGCTACGAATGAAGGGAATTATTTTATCTTTGATATCGATCTAGAGAAAGGGGGAGAAGGGACATTGATCATGCAATATCTGTAAGTCCGATGCCCTTCCGTCTTATATTCGCGAGATAATGAGCTATACTAAATTTTTTTTGTGCAGGATATCCTAGTGACAAACTTGGGCGATCAATGATGGACGAATGTTACCGAGCAACGTCTATATAATCCTTCATAACTGCGTCAGCAGAAGGGTGGACCCTTTGCTGCTCAGTGACAACGAATAACAGTGGTTCCTACAGCACGGTGACATTGAGCAACTGAATTTGATAGCTGGAAAGACAAAGTTCGTAAAGGCGAATCCCGTGTTACAAACAAGTTGAATAAGGTCACCGTTGCCTCAGAAGTTCCAGTATAGGACTCGGGCGATTGAGAAGGAGGAGTGGGGCATGTGCCAAAATATCCTTCTGGGGAAGGGTCGTGCACATCACCAAGCTCGGTTGCTGATTGGTCGTCAATTTCTCGACCTCGAACAACGGTTGGTAGTTAGTGAAATTCTGAAGGTATGGTATCATTTGATACCACACTTAATGGTAGATGACCCAGCTTGCCTTGATCCGCGTAGAGGGCGCCCAGGTTGTTGATCGTGTCGAGTGTCGTAACAGCTTTTGTTATGGATAGCATAAATCTAGACAGTTGCAGCTGCTTCTTGAAATCTCCATCAAGGATACAAAAACAACAAGAGCTACTACAACACCAAACCTGAGGAGATCGATGCGCTTCCTAATAATGCATTACATCATTGAATTGACCTCGCCATCCTCTGCGCATTAAAGGAACTTGGTGGAAAAGAGAAGTAACGATCATGATCCCACCGGAAATTATGGATACAATCCAAGCCTAAAAGAGTGACGATTCAGATTCCAAGGATTACGAGATTTGCGTTGAAACATGGATATTCCGGGCATGTCGGGAAGGGATTGAGCGTTGAGAGTCAGATTCATGTTTTGGATCTTGCGAGGGCGTGCATCGTTTTACTCCGTAGCATGGAATCCTCGCTCCCCCTTCTACATTCATGCAAACTCCCTACTTCTTCTGCGAAAATGGGAAGGAGTTTAGGTGGAATGAAGCTGGGGAACAAGTCGGCAGAGCTCTATTTGAACGGGGGTTTAATTTAAGGACCCGACCACGAGAGAGTTTGCCCAAGATGAATTTGAGGAGCTGTTTGGCGAGTATACTGATTGGGTGGTTGGACTCAGTGGTCAGAGTCGAACGGTAAGATTGAGAGATTTGGGTTGGGAGCCGAGGGAGAAGGGGATTTGGGAGAGCTACGTGGAGGATGAGTTGCACGAGATCCTGGCTGAAAAGAATATTGGGAAGACGTCGCGATATGGAAAGGTCTCTGCTTCATAGCTCAGCATCAGATGGAAAGATACCCGACCCCTACCAGCTGCTTACACAATCTTCCTGCGGAAGAGGCCTCGCTAAACGAGACCCACCCAGGTCAACGATATCCCTTAGCTCAACGATATATATTTTTAGATTATCAAATCAACACTATTTCAGGCGCTCGCAGCAGGTAATAATTGATCAATTCATTATTCGTTCATCTACTAGTGGCCCTATATCGCTTTCTACATTAGATTCAACTTTTGCCTCGCTGCCACTACCATTAGAGCTCTCAAAGCTTGAGTTTTACATGTCCCATTACCAACATAGGGCCGTCTAGCCTCTATCCTATCCTAACACCTTTTTGCAAGTACAGGCCAGTCGTCTTAAAGTGAACAATCAACATCGCACTCTTCTAGCTAGCCTGATTTAGCGCGCTTAAAGAACATTCTATTGGGGTTGCGAATAGTAGAATGTAGCTACTTCCACTAATTTCCTATAGTATTATGCTTCTTTAACTTTTTAACTTGTTTAAATTATTTAATACTAATAAAAAATTAAAAATCAAAAACTAAAATTTTATTAACTATTATATAGTATATTTATATAAATTTTTTTTAAATAAACTTAAGTTATAATTATAAAAAATTAGTTTTTATAATATTTTTAATATATATAAACTAAAAATAAAATCTTTTTTATAAAACTATTTTAAATAACTAAAAGTACTTTATATTTAAAACCTAAAACAAGTGTATAATTAATAATATATTTATTAAATTATTAAGGAAAGTAAAATTTATATTTATTTATTAATAAAAGTTTTATGTTTTTTAACTTAATTTTTTATTACTTTTATAAAGTATTTAATTTAATTTAAATTTGATTTAATATTATTATAACTAAATTTACTTATATTAATAAAAGATTTACTAAAAAATTTATTTAAACTTATAAACTTATTAAAGCTTTAATAATAAATATTAAATTAATTACTTTTTTATTAAAAAAATAACTTTAATAAAAAAGCTTTTTAAATTATTTAATATAAAAACAAATACTTATATTTCTATTATTAAATATATACTATTATTTTATAATACTTATTTAATAACTATATTTATTTATATTTTAAATATATTTAAAGGTAATTTTTAAGTTTTTATATATAGTTTTTAATTTATTTAACTACTTTTAAATTTTTAATTATATTAAATAACCAAGGTTTTATATATATTAAAGCTAATATTATTAACTATATTAAAATCTACTTAAGAGTTAGCTACTAGTTGTTGGTTAATAGAAAAGTTTATTTTAGAACGTGTTTTCTTGTTGTAGCTGCTTTTATAGGCACATAAAAGCCTTTAGTAAAAAAGATTGCCCGCTTCTACAAAGCTTCTAATGCTTGAATTTAGTACACTTTTAAGATATTTAACTACCTTATTAATGTTGGCAACTAATTGATTGTACATAGTTAATTTGTGAGATGTTTTAGCCATGGTTGTAACGTGGTGATGATAATAATGCGATGTAGAATTAATTTTATCGTTGAGCTAATGTTTATTGTTCACCCGGGTAGGCCTTGCTTAGCGAGGCCTCTTCCGCAGGAAGATTGTGTAAGCAACTGGTAGGGGCCGAGCAGAGCTGAGGTTGGGGAATTCAGGTTCCTATGGTAATTTGCAGGCCCAGCTATCCACATCCTTACTATCCCCACCAATATACGTACTTCTGAACGGATACCTGTATACCATCAGCTTCAATTGTCTTCTCCGAAATTGATACCGCCTGCATCTCGTTCAACAAAACACCAACTCACCTACAATGGCTTCTCTGATAATCCACCCCCATGTCTACCGTATCATTTACAAACTTCGTCCCGAGTATCATCTCCGGCGCCTTTCCATTCTCCACCCAGTCGACCACCGCTGCCAACACATTCATCCCAGGTTCAAATTCCACTCCCGCAGCCCCCGTTTGTCCAAACTGCCACGCCCCCAACCCTCCAGAACAATGACCCATTCCCGGAATCCGAAAGAATCTCAGAAAGTCGTCTAGCTGTTCGTTTGTATGATCCATGGATGATGAGAGACGGTGATAGAAACGCTCCGTATTGAAGCCTGTGATTTGCTGATCCGCACCACCATGATAAATCATCATTTTCGCCCCACGGTCTCTGAATGGAGCAAGAGTATCCGGCCAACTCCTCGCGTTCCCTGGATTCATCGCCTCCGCCACCGTCGCATCCCTTATCGTCCAAGTCGCAGGATCCCAAGACGGATTACTGAAAACCACATATTTGAACCAGTCCTCTGAATATGGGAACGGTGTTCCGGAAAGCAGGCGCTCTGTAGCTCGGACTTCGGCTCCTGGCTGTAGACCAGGATATATCAATTCACCGTTCTCCCCGTGCAGCGGAGAGAACACTTGCCTCACCACCTCAACTTGCTTCTCACTCAAACACTGCCCTCCCTTCTCACCACAAAGTAACGTCTCTGGATCAAAAATCCCAGCGCATAACCCCGGATCTGTCAGAACGCCGTCCCGTACACCATCCAGCTCATCACATTGGCGCAGGATCTCGTCATGAATGAGACCCTGCCATGTTTCCGCTTTTATGAAGTCGGATGAGTTCTTGGGGCCGGTGAGTGGGTAAAAGGAGGCTCGCCAGCTGGACATGTAGTTGAAATTGACACCCGGAGCGCCGGCGATGATGCCGTCGTAATCAGTAGGATAGAGGGAGGCGGATTGGATCGCTTGACGGCCGCCGCCTGAGCAGCCTATGTAATAGCTCTTGGTATGTGGTTTTCCGTAGAAGGCACGAACTAACGTCTTCCCAGCCGTTGCGGTGGTGTGGAGAGAGCGGTACGAAAAATCGGTCACGATATCCGGATTATGCAGGAAGGCGAAGCCAGAGGTACCATTATGTCCGTTGTTGGAGCCGGTCACTGCGAAACCGTGCCGGAGACCGTAGGCCATATCTTCATATTTTATGCAGCCGTCTATACCGCCGTTGCCTGTGCCTAGGAAGCGGCCGGTCCATTCTTCGGGCGTGGGAAGGAAGAGTTCGAAAACGATGCCGGAGCGGTTTGAGGTCGGGATTGTTAACGCGACGCGGCATGCTTCCGAGGAGATGAGTTGGGAGGCACGGTTACATGATTCGTCGTTGCCAGGGAATGCTAGACTTGTGTTTGCCGGGATGTGTTCTAGAATTTGCAAAATGCTGCTTTGTGTTAAGGTATCGGGTTTGAATGCGAGACATTTTTGCTTGAAATCATTTTGTGCATTTGTGGAAACGAGAAACTGGAGTGTCGCGAGAAGTAAGGCAAGAATGGGAGGCATGATAGCGACTATCCAGAACCGCAGCTCCAGCTTGACGACATGGCAAGAACCAAAAGGAAAAAGAGGAAAAATAAAAGATTGGAGCGGGAGGGGTGAATTTAAGCTGCACAATGATGTTGGCGTGGAAGATCAGGGTTGGTACCTGCATATCATTTAGATACCCCGCACCTTCACATACGCTTACATATATTACCTCCGCTATATCCGAACATGTCCCAATACTCACTATATATCGCGAGGAAAACTGTTGGGTTGAAAGGAAGGATTGTGAATAGCGCCAGTCCCTTTGCTCGATTTTTGTACGCCTCGAGATTGGCCCGGCAGATAGGTTAGCATAGTTGGAATAAGGGTGATAGCCATGACCATGACCATGACCATGGCTGGATTCAAAGGATTTTGCAGGGTCGAGCTGGAATTCGGGACCTAGAAGTACTGTCCAATATACCACCTAGTCCCTGCCCGCTGTCACATCATGTCCGGGCGCTGTGATTCTTCGCATCCACAAGCCCTTCTCGCACCTTACTTCGCCTGTAGAACCATCTGCTCGGCCTGCTTCTCCAACTCGCTTTTAGGAAGTTCCAAACCCTCAACCGCCACGATAGACTTTACCGCTTTCTGAATGCCTTCCTCAAGTGTTGAGAACCCATTCGGTTTACCCAAGCGCTTCAACAGCTCGGCCGCGCGTTCATTCGTCACAGTTCCCCGATCAGCTGGCGGCTCCTCGATATCCTTCAGGAAAGTTCGATCCGGGCAGAACTTGCGGAACAGACCTAGAATCTGGTTCCAGGTGAAGCGCTCTCCGAATGCGAAGATTCGCTCATTCTTGACGTCGGGCTGAGTGAGTGCAGCAACATGAAGCAGTGCCGAATCCTCGACATCCACATACCACTCCGGCGGAATGAGGCCAGCTCCCATTGTATTACCGTAGAACAAGAGCTTGACCAATCCAGCCGAGGTAGGAAAACCGGTATGCGTCGGCGCGATGACGGTGCCGAAATTGCAGTTCGGGACCACAGAGTTGAATGTGAAGTGCGGCTTGTGCTCGTCGACCCACTTGAACGACGCCTGTTCCGCCCCTGTCTTTGCAGCCATGTAGTTTATTATCCCGCGCCCGAAGGTCTGCTCTTCGGATGGTTCCCAGGCCAGCTTCAGCGACGCGTCGTTCCAGGACCCAGGCGTAATTGCATACGGCTTGCCGGGCTCTAACATGACGCAGGCAGCCTGGCTGCTCGTATAGACCACACTCTTGACTTTCGGCTCCTTGGCTGCAGCTTCCAGGATCGTGACGGCGCTCTTGATGGCGCCCGGAATGATTGCATGTGGATCCGGGTTGAACTCTACCATCGAAGCAATGTGCGCGATACCATCGACGCCCTCCACGGCTTTGTCGAAGGCGTTGTCGGCGCTCATCTCCGGGACTTCAATGAGGGAGAAGTTGGGGCCGTAGTGAGAGAGCATCCATTTATGCTTTTCGACGGAACGCACAGTGCCGCGGACGGAGTAACCTAGGTCCAGTAACTTTTGAACGGTGACGCCGGCAATGTAGCCATTGGCGCCGGTGATAAGAACAAGGCCTCCAGGTGGGAGTGTCGCCATATTGGTCGGACAGAGATAATTGGGGTGTATATTGACGGTCGTGTTTGCAAAATGTCGAACCCGAGAGCTGAGATGTGCGTGGATTGAACTACGGAAGGCCGAAAGTGGCAGAAGCGGTAAAAGCAGATGATAGACGCCAACCCGATGTGGAGGTTACGTAAAGGAACACGGACTATTCCTTCACAAAAAGGTCGGGTGGGTGTCTGTAGTGAGGTGGTTACAAGCTTGAAATCCCTTGAGACGCAGAAAGCCAGTTTATATATAGTGTCCAGGCCTCGCGATAGGGGGCCTTCCTAACACGGCATGCTTAAAACAACTATGTGCGAAGGAATCGAGCGGCACAGCAGAAAACACAGAACTCGGGACGATCTGTAGACCACCAACATGAAATAGAATTGCTGGCCTTACCTGTCACCAGATAGCGCCTCTATCACAATTAGGCGTTCCATCACATTTAGGCCTTCAACAAATGACCATCACTATGTCAGCAGATTACGTACCCACCTAGTCACTCATTTATGTATATATGCCTCCTAGATAGCTCTCAATTATCATCAGGTTGATCATGACTTTACTCTAGTGCATTCGGTTACAGTACCTGGTGGCGTTGATGGATATCAGGATCTTGAGTGGAGTCGAGTGCTTGTTGTGATCGTGAGCTTATTGGTCACGTTGCCGCGCTGTGTTCTGACTGTGATTTTGCTGTTCTTGGAGGATTAAACCCCTGAACTGGAGGGACTAGTCCCTCAGCTCATTTGTAAGCAAGCTGCACGCGCACTCACTTAGATTCGACGCTCTGCAGTATATACAAGGGTGGAATTTTTCAACTCTATAGCTGAAACGGTGAAGACACTAAAATCGAGCGATCGATTCAGTCGCATTTGCTTTATCGGCGATGGTTGATTTTACAAGGCAGAAAAGCCCATCTTCGCTCCATGTCTAGGAGAGTGGAAGAGCGGGGCGAAAAGTCAAACCGAACGGGGGATTGTTTACACAAAAAACAAGCGATTAATCAGCAGCTATTTGAGGTCGTTGTCGTCCAGATAGTCCTCTGCATTTGCTTTTTATTGCTCGCAGCTCATGCTTGATTCAGAACGGCCGAGGTAAGAAGTGAGTTGCTGGGCTGTTACTTTCAATCACCTTAGCCATTCCCAGCTCTCTCATTGAAGCCAAATCCGTATCTCCTAGACCTATCTGACAAACCTCCCGTCTGGTTAATGTTTCTGGAGTCGCGGGAGCCACAACACCGGGTTGTCGGATCACTATGGAGTGGCGAGTTAATCGGCTGTGTCGCGGCCCGACAAGGCCACCAAAAGTAAGATTTTAGTAATGAAATGTTAATGGCACGGCAAGTTCGACAGTAACCATCCCCGGTTGTCAAGAGAGAGGTGGAAATGAGTTTGGTGGGATCTAGATGGAGATGTGGGATGGATGAAAGTAGAAGGAAAGAGACTAAGTGAGATCTCGAGGAAATAGATACGCGTGCGAGGCGCTATACCCTATTCAGCGACTCTCTCTGCATTGCTCTTTACATCTCTTGAACAGAGATTTATATACTCAGAACTTGCTTGAAAAGTACTCAACATCCTCTTCACGTGCAGAAATTTTACCTTGTTCTTTTCTAAGATCTAATTACCGAATATTGCTCACTTCGCAAATGTCTACGTAACATGAAGGAGGTGGAAACTTAGATAGAAGGCGGCATCAGCGCTCATAGATCCATACGGTCCAGAACACAGAGCTGACGGATTCTAAATATCGGGCTAAGATTCCACACGACACCGGATATTCCCAATGCCGCCAGAAAGGGCGAGGTTTGATGGAGAGCGGGCTGCCTCCAGTCGAATTGCTGCTCGCGTGACCAACACGAGGTTCGAGCATGCAAGAAATACTAACTAACATCAAGAATAAGAAGCAGGTCAGAGAAATGTATCGAAATGTCAGAACGCGGTCGCATATATCGATGACCGGGGAAGGAGTGGCCTCTGTCTCGTTCTCCCATCGCCCGTAGCGTTTTCGACGCAGCCTTTACGCTCGCCGCGGTCTTAGCCCACGGCCAATTCAGGACGTTGTTTGACGCTCCTTGCATTCGTACGACACACCGGTCAGCCGCTTTCTCGCTGATTGTTCCAGCCGCGTTACTAGAGACGCCTACTTCAACTTACGGGATTGCCTGGATTCCCTCGGCTGTCCTTCTGTTTTGCCTAGTTGCGGGAAAATGTCTTCAATAATAGCTGCGAGTGGTTGAGCAACCTCCCTCGGAGGGATTTCAGACACTGGGGGGAGTGCTCTATCAGTGAGCGATAGAATACGAATGTCCAGATTGACCGAGGCAGCAGCTGTGGTTGCAAAGAGGTATGGATAATAAGTTCAAGAGGCGGAAAGCATCCAGCACGAAATAGAACAAGGCAGATAGATTAAACTCTAGTTCCAACCTGTGAGCGAGTGAGCTCTTCTAAGAAAAAATATAAAAGATCCGCGGTCAGTTCGAACTCATCACCATCGCCCCTCTCCATTTCATCCTCCAGCTTTTCAAATTTCATCCTTGCATCTAAACTTCACCATGCGCTTTTCCGTCCCATGTCTGACCATTATCGCCTCCTCGACCCTTGCCTCTCCTAAACCCTTCACAACCCGTGACATCACTACCACCGAAGATGTCACCAAAGCCATTGCCTTTGCGGCCCAGGCGGCTGACTGTGACACTTTTCAGTGCGCTAATGTAATTGCATCGGTGGCATGTATTGATATAAGCATCCCGCTCGGAGCTGCCAGAATTCCAGGGGCTGTTGGCTTGTGTGGCTGGAGAAGCGAGTGCTGTGTGTGGCTCTTCCCTTGATCATTTGCATGCTGTTATGAAAGAGTGCTGATGATATTCCACAGATATGCCCATGCGCCAATTGTGTCAAGGCGCTTGGTGATATCCTTAAGAATAATAATGTTTGTTCTAAAGAGCTTGTCTAAAGCTTGGAGAGCTTGCGTTCACAAAGTGGAAGAGCAAGATTACCTCAGAACGTACGAGGATGGGAGTGGCGGGATAAGAGATCGATATAGATGCATTCTCCGTTACAAAGGGACATTCGTCCATAATTAAAAACATTTGAAATGATTGATCCTTGGGATAAAAGGAAATTGAGTTTAGATTTGGATGCGAACAATGAACGATCTAATGCTAGTGACGTAAGAGCGAACAAAGCGATGGTAAGGTGATATATAGTTACTAGCGAAACCGGCTTCCCCTCTAATAAACACTACCGCGCTTGCTTCGCAAAAGTCTTGGCACCCCACTTTAACATATCCGGTAAAGCGGCTTAACTTTAAGCACGTGATTTACTACTATACAAGAGGGTACTTCTCTATCATGACTAGTTTGAGCCCACAGCCCCTGTGGCCGGAGCGAGTCAGCTGCTGTGACGACCTGTCACATGACACGCTTTCACTAGCGCCCCCAGGTCACCATATAAAAGCTTTTGTCAACTCTTCTTCTTTTACTTTCTCTTCTTCATACTAGAGTAGCTCTAATACAGCACCTTTTTGCTTGCAACCACTTGCGATTGCCTATAGGTTCATGCTGGTCGTGACAGCTACCCTCTCTACAAAGGTACCTAGCGCAACAAAGGGACAAAAACCTTGCCACATGCATCATTACATTTTATAGAAACCTGTAGAGTCCTCGAAAGCCACGGAATGGAACTATTAGAAGCTTCTGGAAAAGTCCTCATAATAATATAAATTCATGCTAACCCCTAGAACCCTCTACGAAATAGAGATTACAGAAAATGATATATAAAATATAATTATTACTCAGTTTCCGAAAGATACTCCTAAAGCCACCTAGTGTACGCTACTATTTGCGCCTTTCTCAAGCAGTAGCTTGACCACCGCCTCATGCCCGTTCTCTGCTGCGTTCCGTAGCGGCGTCTGTCCGAGGTCATCCTTCGAGTCCACGTCGACCTTGCCCGTCGCCAGCAGCAGCTTGACCACTGCCTCATGCCCGTTCCCTGCTGCCCTCCGTAGCGGCGTCCATCCGTGGTCATCCTTCGAGTTCACGTCGACCTTGCCCGTCGCCAGCAGCAGCTTGACTACCGCCTCATGCCCGTTCTCTACTGCCCACCATAGCAGTTGCAGGCCATTCTCGCTACTTACAGTAGTATTCATTGCCTTTCCTTTAAGCAGTCTATGTATCAAGTCATATATAAGTGGCTTTTGCTTTGAAAAGTACAGAATATGCTGTAGCCAATACGATTTTGCGTAAGAGTAGAAGTCAAACTTATCTACCAATTGAGACTGGAAAGGCTTATGCGCTTCTGCAAGACTCTTGCTAATATCCAAGCCAGTCTGCTTCCTAGACCTCAAAAGCTTCAATGCAAGACTTTGGATGCTTCTTGAAGAGTCTAAGGTCGAACGAATGACCTTAGACGGCATTAATTCTGCAGCTATTCTTGGAACTGTTATAGATAGCTCGGTCCCAAAGACATCGTAATTGAGGTAAGTGACAATAATATTTGCCATCGTCTTCTGTGCGCTATCAATTGTAAATGCTGTGTTAGTTACATCCTAATAGCCATTAAGAAGGAACTGCTTGACACTGTGATGCACGAACCGTACAGTTAACTCCTCTTCATCGACGGTGAGCAGACATCCGCAGGAAGCTAATGCCGAATATACGTTATTCAGAAGTCTTGAAGGGTTCCACACAGTATCTCCAGGAACTACACTTAAAGCTTCTCGCAGCTCGTCTGCTGTCAGGGGCCGACAAGCCACCGCAATAAGCTGTAGTAGTTTTCTCTGATAAGACTTTCCGGATGCTTCCGATTTTCGCAGGATCCGAGAGAATGTGTCCGAAAGGTCCTTTAGGAGGTCTACTAGAGCATCCCGGATAGCCTAATCTATTTCCATAGAACATAAGGATTAGATTTGGAGGGCCACCCAGAGAAACATTCCTTAAGATCCCTTTAAGAGAGCACCTTATATTTCCAGTATAAGCGCAGGATCTCCTATCATCAGCTTTCCGCTTTTTAGGCAATACCCTAAATCCGCATCAATGAATGCCTCAATATCGGGGTTGTTTTCCGAGATCGAAATAATGCTGGTCGAAGTAAATTGTGCGGAGCTAAAGTCTAATAAGCTATTAGGCTCTTTTCTAAATAAAATGCAGAGATGTAGTGCAAATAATTTCTGGAGCTTCTAGAGTTATAGAGCTAATACTTCTCTCTCGTTCCGGTCACATTCATCTAGCCCGTCCAGGACGAAGTACGCTTTGTGGCCAGATAGAAGGGCGCAACGGAGTAAATCAAGGAATTCAGAGGGTAAAAGCGCTATGCCGGCCTTGTCATATAAATCCGCTGCTACATCTAGATCCAATTTGGTGCGCAGCAATTGCCGTGCCAGAGAACCAATAATTATCTTCTCTTTCAAGCTCTCAGGAATGTCATGCCTGCAAAAGAAGTAGGCTACTAAGGTATTCTCACTTTAGGCAGCAATATGCAGATCGTCGACAATGTTAGCCAGTAAGATAGACTTTCCGGATCCAAGCTTTCCTGTATACACAAGTGTCGAGGAACATGTTTGGCTTTTCCATTTCTGGTATGCGGCATCATAGCGGAACCAATTTGCGTTTCCGGCCTTCCGTATCTGTTTCCACGTCGTCTCATAATCGTACGTGGAGCAGAGATCAAAGATTCGTATCTTGGTAGCTAGCTTTTGATAATGGGACATTGACTTAGAAAACTTGTTTGCTAGAGCCCTGAATCTAGAGTTCTCTTCAGCTTCTTCCTCGATCTTTTTAGCCATAAGTAAGCTCATCTCCTCCTTAATTAACTTCGCCCAGTGATCTAGGTCTGACTGGAATGTATTTATGTTCGCATCGCTTAGACTAGATGTGACTTGCCGAAACGTTGACTTCTGTGCAAACTTCAATATCTCATGGCAGAGACAAACCACCACAATGAAGTATTCACAAAGGTCGGATTGTAGGGGCTTGGATCGAGGATAGAGTAGTGCTAATGTTTGGTATCGTGGAGCTGAGCGACCGACTCTCATGAAGAGAGTGGAAAGCTTTTCGAAATACGCGGAGATATTGACGACTGACTATAGAAGCATTAGCAGGGGAAACAATTTAGCGACTAAGACACTAACAAGCAACGACATGCGCACCAGCGACCAGATACCACATGCGATAATATTCTGCGAGCCTCCTACTACAACATCCCCCAGTGCAGCAAACTGCTGGACGACTTGTAAGAAATTTGTGAAACGAGGTCCAAAGCAACGACCACCGACTTTTCCAGACACGCGGCGGTCGATCTCGGCCGTGAGCCGCATGACATCGCTGGGATCTGGAGGAGAAGCAAGCGATTGGGACCTTTGGTTTTGGAAATCTGTTTTCTGCTCGCTCGAAAGATCCGCTTCAAACTGGGAGAAAGCTTGAGCGAGGCGGATTTCGGGCTTCAGCCGCGATGCATTTGATAGAATAACAGACATGAGGGTAATGTTCTAAAAGGGTAGAAAATGATGAAGCGCATTAAAACTGTGCGTGAGGGCTTCTCTTCGAGAACCGGGAGGGAGAACGAAGCTAGGACTGAGGGCGATGATGAAAAGGAGCTCTTGCCTAGAGCGCTGCTCTGTACGCATTGATTGCTTCGCGGAACGAAACTACCACCAAAAAGAGCTAGAATCCAGAATAATTTGTACCACTAATGCGTCACGAATAGATTCCGATCCAGAATGATATTATGAGAAGAGCGATTGGGAAAGGGAGTGTTGAAAGTATGTGCAATGCTGGCTATCGGGCTGAGAGCAGCTGCGGTGCGGTGGGCTGGAGCTGGGTGGCGGCACAGCTTAAACCCTGCTGCTACCAATAGCAAGGCTTTAGCTATTGGTGGAATTTGTTAGCTACGTAAGCGGAGATTCCATCAAAATAACGGTAATCAAAAATAATTTGGCACTTGATATCGCCATCACAAGCAGGAAGGGCGGCCAACCCACAGGGCTGTGAGCTCAAACTATAATAGATAAGTACAGTACTCTTTTGTATAGTGGCAAATCACGTGCTTGAAGTTGTGACGCTTTACCGGATATGTAAAGTGGGGTGCCAAGACTTTCGTTTGTGAGCGCGGTAGTTGTTTGTTAGAGGGGAAGTCGGTTTCGCTAGTAACAATAATAGATTGATACAATCTGGGAATGCAATTGAGAAGATGGTGAAGATGGTGGAAATGTCGAACGAGGAGAGCCAACGGTGAGGGAATGTACCGCCTTAATCAGCGACGCGTTGTAACCGTGAAACGCGTTCCTGCTGGTGGGGCAAAGCGGGGGTGGGGAGGGGAGCCAGCTCTGCGCCTTAGCAATTCACCCCAACACTTCCTTCCGTTACAGCTACTCCGGTCCGCTAATGACCCATCACGGTGCTCAATCCCATCAATTAGCAGCATGTCATCACTAGAACTCCCTCCCACGCAGACCGTCGCCTGGATAGAGAACCCAGGCGCCGACGGCAAGCTCGTCATCCGAGGTGGCGTCGAGGTGCAGCAGCCGGAACATAATGAAGTGCTCGTCAAGATAGAATGCTCTGGGATATGGTATGGTCCTATTGTTAATTCTTCTGCGATATCTCTGCTAATGGATAATTGTACAGTCACTCCGACTGCCGCAACGTCGAAGGCATGGGCGTCTACACCGACATCCCTGGCCACGAAGGCGTCGGTACCGTGGTCAAGCTCGGCTCTGGCGCTCCTGAATCCCTCATGAACAAACGTGTTGGCATCAAGTGGTTATGGAGTGCTTGTAACAAGTGCGCGGCATGCAAAGTTGGGAAGATCAACAACTGTCCGAATCAGTTGAATACCGGAAGAAGTGTTAAGGGTACATTGCAACAGTATGTGGTTGCACATGCGGACTTTGTCAGCCTTATACCGGATGGCGTTCCGAGTGAGGTAGCTGCACCGTTGCTATGCGCAGGATTGAGTCTAGCAGGTGCCGTGTCCAAGTGCGAACCAGAGGTTAAGCCTGGGGAGTGGATTGCCATTGTGGGTGCTGGGGGCGGACTAGGACATATTGGGGTTCAAATCGCGGCGAAGATAAAGGGGTATAAAGTCATTGCCATCGACAACGGCACAGATAAAGAGAAGCTATGTAAAGAGATGGGCGCAGCCGCCTTCGTGGATTATGCGAAGGAGGATGTTGTGAAAACAGTTAGAGGGTTGACAGATGGAGAAGGTGCGCATGCGACGATATGTGTTGCTGGAAGTGAGAAGGCGTATGAGCAAGCTCCGAGTTTAACGAGAAATAATGGAGTCATGGTTTGCGTGGGGTTACCGCCCGATACTTTCATGTTTCCCATGAGTCCGATCCACATTGCGAATCGAGGTAAGTCTATCTTTCCTTGTAGTTCACGCTCTTGCATCTTTGCTGACATCATGTAGGACTCACTATCAAGGGTTCGTCGACAGGAACGAACGCACAAATGGATGAGCTCCTTCAACAGGCGTTGGAAGGAAGGATCACACCCAAGGTCGAAGTTTATGAGTTTTCCGATTCCCCAGAGATCATCAAACAGCTTCAGGAATATGAAGTCACAGGGCGAAAGGTGGTAAAGGCGCTACTGTAACCGAGGTACTACTAAATATATATGACTATTTCTAATCCTATTGCACCGTCTTTCGATGCCAGACTATGCCATGACGTGTTTCTCGGAGTGGGAAAGGCCGAGGATAGGATACTGCACCGACCACTTATATTGGTCAGCAGCATTCCATGGGCAGTTCATCTGATAGGACCCTCTCGTAGGGAATAAACGGATTGCCTTCAACTTCGGCCTTAATTTGCAACGCAAGGAACCTCGAATGGTACCTTGTGAGCGCGATGTCTCCTGGACAGTACCAGACATTTGGATCTTCGGATTGGTCAACTCTTCACACCCACGAACAACGAGAACACGGCGATTTTACTTACGTCCAATTGGTTTCCATGCTCCTCTGGGTTCGCCTTCTTTGTCAAGCTGCCAGCAATCGTCCAGCTTCTCCGCAATCTTCGGCTCGACGATTTTGCTCGCCGTGAGCCGCATATTGCCTTCATACCCCGTCGCGAATACGATGATGTCCGCTTCTAACTCGGTGCCGTCATCGAATTTCAGCCCATTCGCTGCGTATGACACTGGTGCAGAGCCAGACTTGACCTTGATCTACCGGATTCATGAGTTCCCCGAAAATGCCGACCGAGGAAGTATATCACTTACCTTCCCGTCTCCAATCAATTTTGATACACTGACATCCAGATAATGACCACCAGCTCGCTCAAAAATGATATGCATGAGATCAGCTTCACGATTCACCCGGAATCCTGCCCGCTCTAAGGCGTCAAATTTGGCGGCATCTTGCTTTGCCGCCATGGCAAGGAGGTTTTTCATTATCAGGCGGTCAATAGCAATGGGACTAGTCTCGAAGTCCATATCGACATCCGTGACGTCCACGCCTTCTCTGTAGAAATCTGTGGAGCCATAGGTCAGCGAAGCCACCAGCTTCCACCGCTCCGCAACTTACGGTGTACAGGAAGAGCCTCGACGGATATCACAGCTAAAGTCTGTCAGCGCCTCTCTTCAGGACGCGTCGTTCGAATCCGGCACTTACTAGTCCTTTCCCTCTGAATCATGGTAACACTTATTCCCGCGTTCATCATATCCTCCGCAACATCATGCGCTATTCATCATGGGTTAGCCATATTTTCATCGCTATACAATCAAACGCCTGCTCTTACCAGTATTCGCGGTCCCGATTACAATCCCTTTCTTACCAGCCCATTGCGAAGAAGATCGATAGTCTACTGCGTGCAAGACATTGCCTTTGAAAAGCTCCTATCTCTCATCAGCCCATCCATGAAAAGTATTAAGGGTCCTAGCGCTCACTGAGCACTCACCTAACACTCACCTGATTTGCATATTCCGGCATCTTAGGTACTCTACCTGTCATTCCAGTGCAAAATAGGATATGACGGGCTTCTATTTCGACGTGCTCACCATGACGTTTCAAGCCGACTTTCCAAGATCGGGTCATGTCGTTCCAGGTTGCTGACTCGATTGTTGTTGACAGCCACAGATTTTCTTCCTGAGGGAATGTCAGTATGAAGAGAATATGGTGCGTTGGGGGTTCCTCACAAGCTGGTACTTCTTAACAAAACTCTTATAATATTTTCCCAGGTCCTGCATGCTCATGTAATACGGTGTGTCTTTTGGTGGGATGAAGTTGAAAGGAAGAGAATCTTTGTGGTAAGCAATAACTTCATCTCATTAGCGTGAAGGACATACTTAGCAGCTTCGGTGTATGCACTACTCCAAGTCAGCGCGAGCATATTTGATCGATGATATAGGGCGACCCACGCTTAAGACTCTGATATCTCTCCGTCCAATTCATACCAACCTCCTCAAACCGCTCCGCAGCAACCGCATCCACACCCAACGCTTTCAATCAAGCAACCGTGGATAGACCGGCTGGTCCGGCACCGATAACCAGCGCCTCTATCTTCTTCTTTCCCTCTCCCTCACTCCCTGTGCCATTGACACCATTCCCTTCACAATCACGGATCCCATTAGTTTCTTGGTGCTCAAGGAGATCCTCAGGAAACACATCAGGATCCCCCCACCCCTCTACACCCTTCAGCACCGTGCTCAGACACCAAATCTTCCATCCCCCATCATCCGTCGGCACAATCCTCATAATTCCCAGGCACTTTCCCTTAGGCTCAAGTCCATTCTCAAATCTAAATCTCGCCTGGATCCATTGCACGGGTCCTGCTTTAACAACTTCCGACCTACCCTCTATCAGCGAGAAATTTGAAGGTGGATCCTGATGAGTGATGTCGTTCCAGCCGGTAGTGATTCTGGAGGCGGAGTAGAAGGTGCAAAGGGTGGATGTTAGGGCAAGGAGATCGCGCCAATATCCGCCTTCGAGGATGATAGTAAGATCGCCGCTAGCAAGGCAGTTTAGGCATTGGGTCGCGATCTTCACGTGGTCGATGTCCTCTGGGATTGGTAGGGTCGGCAAAGAACCAGGAAGTTCGGATATGGGGAAGGCTGGTGTACGATGGGTTGTGGGCATGGTCATGTTCTCGTTTTGAGGGAGAAAGGGACAAGTGAGATTGGAATTGGGTTATTAACAATGTTTGTGGGACGTGGGCTTTTCAACCTAGATTCCGTGGATTATAAACGTTTCCGATGTTAAATCATCGAACCGCAGGTTTGGCGGAATGAATGTCCAGGATAAGCTGACGGGAAGCCTGGAAGCAGTTGGACGCCTCGGGAGTGAGTACTACTGACTTCACTATCTCAACTCCACGAATAATTAGTAGTTATATGGGGGTCGCTTTTGCAGCGAGATCTCGCGCATCTCGCGAATTTGTAAGCGAGAACACCAACCCTCCGTGATAACCACTGGTATACCCACCCAGCCTACCACCCATAAAACCTCCAAATTTTCCACTTTTTCCACTATCGCAGGCAAAATACGAGTGCTCTCCAGACATTCTTAGACTCAGGCTTCGTAAATTTCATGTTTTACAATAGCTACTATTAACTACAGAGTGCATTTTTTCTGTCGATTCAAGACCTGGTACAGCTGATAGAGCGATAATTGACCGCGCTGCTGAACAAGCTCTACTTCCTCTACTGTGGTGCTCGTGTTGATACCCCTAGCCTGCCGTCTCCAGATCTCTTGAATGATAATCTTCCGCCGCCCATACAACACCTGCTCGCTGTGTTTCTGACGCCAGCAATGCCTATACATATCCTCTAACCCCTGTACAGACGGGCCACCTGCTAGACCTACTGTCCACTCCCTCTACAGCTGTGGGACGGTTGAGACCGCGCTGGAGAGTATGTACAGTGGTGGCAGCGGCTGCTGCTGCTGCTGCTGCTGCTGCTGTGGTAATAGTAATGGTGACAGCGACGGCGACAGCAACGAGGGTGAGAGGGAGGCTAATGCTGAGTGGAATGACCTTGCTACCGTCGCTGCTGAAGCAGGTGTAGCAGAGCTAGAAACCGCTGTTGTCGCATGGCGCGTGGGATGTAGAGTTAGAGATATACGGTCCTCCAGCAGGTCTCCAAGCCTCAGCGCGATACCGTTGAGCTGCTCCCTTATTTCTGTGCCCCAGTCATTAACCTCTTAAGCAAGGCCCTGGTGTAGGATGCTAAGCCGTTTGGTAATAGCAGGCAGCGTCTTTCTAATCTGCACTTCTTCAGGCTCTTCAACGTCTAGCAGCGAGAGCTTAACGTCCTTCGTGAACGCTAGATAGTTATCTCAGGCAAAGATAGGATCAGCCCAGATTAGGTGAGCTGGAAACTCTTGTCTTATAGCTACTGAATCCTGAAGGAGGATGACTTGAAGCTGCTGTAGTAAATAAAGAAAGCCCTGAGCCGCAAGGTCCTAGCGGTCTGCTGTTGCTTCCTTTTCTTCTTCTTCTTCTTCTTCTTCTTCTTCCTCCTCCCGCTTACTATCCTTACTATCTGCGTACGAGTTGAACCACGCTAGTGATTTATTAATAAAGGGCTCTACAGCCTGCTCAAGCGATTATAGAGGTCGTACCTTCGCTCATGGTAGGTAGAAGCTGCCTTGGGTAGATGGGCTAAAGCCGGCCATGCTTCGCATAAACTTACGTGGGAGGTAGATAAGATAGCAGTTTATTAAGGCATCATTATTCCACCTTCTAGCACGGCGGATCTGGCCCTTATTAATGCCTTTCAGCTCTGCGTGCTTAGCCTCTTAAGATCGGCCTACGTAAGTCTTCTTTAGCGATGTAACATTCGCCTTAGTAAATATTTTATTAATCTAGTCAAGCTGCGTGTCGTATGCCATCTTCTTTGCTATATGCTTACTCTTAATAAGGTATAGATTATACCACAGCTCGCGTTAACAAAAGTAAGACGGTAGCTTACTAGTAATGTTTTAGTAGTAGAAGAGATAGAAGGCTACATGAGCCATAGTATAGAGTAGAGGATTCTAGTATCTCATAACGACTCCATACTTAAGCCGCTCTAGCGAGTTCGTCTTACCATTATCCATGATCATAATCATTAGGTAATAGGGCATTAGGCCTTTATCTGGCAGTAGAACTGTAAAGAAATCTAGGAACTCAGCCTCAAGGCGGGACTCGCTCTGTAGTAGCATGTTATAGGCAAGCAGGAAGTCCACAGCAGTATACAGGTATAGCTCTATCAACTATTTCCACTACTTTTTCCTCTAGCCCTGCCAGTAGAATTATATAGCCTCCATCATCTTCACCTTGTTATAGCCATCCTGTAGAGTCCCTGCCGCTCTATCCGTGAATTCAAGCTGCTGCTGCTTATGCTCGCCACGTGTACGAGCCCTCAGCAGGCCGTTCAAGCCCTCTCCACACAGAGTTAGATACATGTTCATGCCTTTACTCTTCTAGAAGAACCACAGGTCAATAATAGCTACTATATACCCCTTAACGGCACTAATCCTAAGCGTCTGTTGAACTAGTTTACTGTTCATGGTCATACAGCTCTCCTTCTTATATCATGAGCCCCAAATCTCATGGTCCAGAATGCAGTCGTTAAGGAACCATATTACCTTATTCTTATACATAAGCTTACCGTCCTCAAATCCCTTCCTAGTACAGAACTCCTGCCACTCCTTCTACTTGGGATCGTACGCCTTGTTTATATTCTTAAGTCAGGTATTACGCGCCTGCGTGAGCGCACGCGCGCTTTGCGCGAGGAGCTTAACATTAAGAGCCATATAAAGCTTCACAGCACTAATAGGGATAGGGAGAGACGTCCTATCAATTACATCATTTAGAGAGACTAAAGAGGCGTCTATTATAGTTTAAGGTGATAGCATGTAGGGGGGTGGACAGGCGTACGGACGTTTATAGAGCCTATATTAATATATGAGCTAGGGTGTCAGTTCATAATAGCCTCATAACAGCAGAGCTAAGGCCGGCATAACTTATAAATAATCACGTACTCTATCATGACTAGAAAGGGGGCCCTAATATGTGCGTATTATTAGAGAGCGAGGTATTTATATAACTAGGGCTATTAGTAGAGAGCTGTAAGAGCTAAGCATTTTATAAGCTCTTATAAACTCTAATTAATTAATAGTTATATAGAGATTGCTTTTATAGCAAGATTTTATGCATCTCGCGAATTTATAAGCAAGAATACTAATTCTTTATAATAACTACTAGTATACCCACTTAGCCTACTACTTATAAAACCTTTAAATTTTCTACTTTTTCTATTATTACAGGCAAAATATGAGTGTTCTTCAAACATTTTTAGACTTAGATTTTATAAATTTCATGTTTTATAATAGCTACTATTAACTATAGAGTGTATTTTTTCTATTAATTTAAGATCTAGTATAGCTAATAGAGTAATAATTAATTGTACTATTAAATAAGCTCTATTTTTTCTACTATAGTACTCATGTTAATACCTCTAGCCTATTATTTTTAAATTTCTTAAATAATAATTTTCTACTACTTATATAATACTTACTTACTATATTTCTAATACTAGTAATATCTATATATATTTTTTAATCTTTATATAAATAGGTTATTTACTAAATTTACTATCTATTTTCTTTACAGCTATAAAATAGTTAAGACTATGCTAAAAAGTATATATAATAGTAATAATAGCTATTACTATTATTACTACTACTATAATAATAATAATAGTAACAGTAATAGTAACAGTAATAAGAGTAAAAAAGAGACTAATATTAAGTAAAATAACTTTACTACTGTTACTACTAAAGTAAGTGTAGTAAAGCTAGAAACTACTATTATTATATATTATATAGAATATAGAGTTAGAAATATATAGTTTTTTAATAGATTTCTAAGCCTTAGCATAATACTATTAAGCTGTTTTCTTATTTCTATACTTTAGTTATCAATCGTTTAAGTAAGGCCTTAGTATAGGATGCTAAGCTATATAGTAATAGTAAGCAATATCTTTTTAATTTACACTTTTTTAGGATTTTTAATATCTAGTAATAAGGGCTTAATATTTTTTATAAACACTAAATAATTATTTTAAGTAAAGATAGAATTAGCCTAAATTAGGTAAGCTAGAAACTTTTGTCTTATAGCTATTAAATTCTAAAAAAAAAATTACTTAAAGTTATTATAATAAATAAAAAAAGTTTTAAGCTATAAAGTTCTAGTAGTCTATTATTATTTTTTTCTTTTTCTACTTACTATTCTTACTATTTATATATAAGTTAAATTATACTAGTAATTTATTAACAAAGAGCTATATAGTCTGCTTAAGTAATTATAAAAATTATACTTTTACTTATAGTAAATAGAAGTTATTTTAAGTAAATAAGCTAAAGCTAGCTATGCTTTACATAAACTTACATAAAAAATAAATAAAATAGTAGTTTATTAAGATATTATTATTCTACCTTTTAGTATAGTAAATCTAGCTCTTATTAACGTTTTTTAGTTTTATGTACTTAGTTTCTTAAAATTAGCCTATATAAGTTTTCTTTAATAATATAATATTTACCTTAGTAAATATTTTATTAATCTAGTTAAGCTATATATTATATGCTATCTTTTTTACTATATATTTATTTTTAATAAAATATAGATTATATTATAGCTTATGTTAATAAAAGCAAGACAGTAGCTTATTAGTAATATTTTAGTAATAAAAGAGATAAAAGGCTATGTAAGCTATAGTATAAAGTAGAGAATTTTAATATTTTATAATAACTTTATACTTAAGCTACTTTAACTAGTTTATTTTACTATTATTTATAATTATAATTATTAGGTAATAAAGCATTAAACCTTCATTTAATAGCAGAACTATAAAAAAATTTAAAAACTTAGTTTTAAGACAAGACTTACTTTATAATAGCATATTATAAATAAATAAGAAATTGATAACAGTATATAAATATAGGTTTATTAATTATTTCTATTACTTTTTTTTAGCCCTGTTAGTAGAATTATATAGCTTTTATTATCTTTATTTTACTATAGCTATTTTATAGAGTTTTTACTACTTTATTTATAAATTTAAGTTATTATTACTTGTATTTACTACACGTATAAGTTTTTAGCAGGCTGTTTAAATTCTCTTTATATAAAGTTAAATATATATTTATACTTTTACTTTTTTAAAAGAACTATAGGTTAATAATTGCTATTATATATTTTTTTAATAATACTAATTTTAAGTATTTATTAAACTAGTTTACTATTTATAGTTATATAGCTTTTTCTTTTATATTATAAGCTTTAAATTTCACAATCTAGAACGTAGTTATTAAGGAATTATATTACTTTATTTTTATATATAAGTTTACTATTTTTAAATTCTTTTTTAGCATAAAACTTCTATTACTCTTTTTGTTTAAAATTATATGCCTTATTTATATTCTTAGATTGAGTATTACGGGCCTGCGTGAATATATATATATTTTATATAAAAAGCTTAATATTAAAAGCCATATAAAGCTCTATAGTACTAATAAAAATAGAAAGAAATATTCTATTAATTACATTATTTAAAGAGACTAAAAAAGTATTTATTATAGTTTAAAGTAATAATATATAAAAGAGTAAATAAGCATACAAATGCTTATAAAATTTATATTAATATATAAACTAAAGTATTAGTTTATAATAGTTTTATAATAACAGAACTAAAGTTAATATAACTTATAAATAATTATATACTTTACTATAACTAAAGAGAGAGCTCTAATATATGCATGTTATTAAAAAGAAAAGTACTTATATAATTAAGGCTATTAATAAAAAGCTATAAAAGCTAAGCTTTTTATAAACTTTTATAAACTCTTTATAATTATACTTTATAAGTACTAGTATCTTATATACTATTAAAATAGCTATTACTGTTTATACACTTACTAAGAATAAATACAGTTAATTAAAAGGTAAGAATCTTATATTAGTAAGTAACTACGGAAAATTAAAACTTAAATTTTAAATAGCTAATAGTTAACTCTATAAGTGTATTTATTAATACTATACTTAAATTAAAAGCTTATATATTTCAAATTTAATTCTATAGTACTCTAGTCTATAAATCTTACTAATTTAATTTATTTTAAGTGTTTATTCTAGTATTCTCCTAATTTATAGAGTGGTATTTAATATAATTTATATTTAAACTTTATTTCTAGTATATACTAACGTATATTAGAATTTAGCTTATTAAGAGACTTTTTTTTCCGGCTAATAGTAGTATATACTAAGCAGGTTCTAACTTTATTACTAATCTTAATTAGCTTAAGTTCGTGTTCTTTTATTTTAATATAATTATTTTTTATAAAAGGTGTATAAAAGCTCTTATTAGCTAGTTTTATAAAAGCATTAAATAGACTATTAACTAAGCTTTAAAAAAACTTCTTATAACTTTCTTTTTTATATTAGACTTACTAAAGAAGCTAGAAAGCTAATAGTAATTAGAAAAAACTAAATTAAAAAAAAAAACTAGAAAGGATTTTAGGTCTTTCTTTTAATCTAAAGAGTTAAATAATAAGAGATACTTTAATCAAAACAATTAACACCGTTTATAAAGTAATTATATAAATTAATAAATATTAGAATAGAAAGAACTTTTACTAGTAAGTCTCTAAAAACTAGTTTTATATACTTAGTATTAGTAGAGGTTTTAGTAGGTCTCTTCTTCTCTTTCTTAACTATTTTCTTAGGCTAAGTAATAGTACTAGCAAATAAGATAACTTAGGCGTCTTTCTAGATAAACTAAAAAACTATTTTATTATTTAACACGTCGTAATATAGCTCCCCTCATTATAGGTTATTAGTATAGTATAATTTAATATTCATCAGCTTTCAAGAGAAGTACTCTTTTAATTTATTGGCTATATTCTCTTAATTTTTATTCTCTTAATTTTTTTTATCTATCTCCTTTTTATCTACCTTCTTCTTATCTATCTCTTTTTTATCTACCTTCTTTTTATCTATCTCCTTCTTATCTACCTTTTTTTTATCTACTTTTTTCTTATTTACTTTCTTCTCATCTACCTCCTTCTTATCCACCTCCTTAGGTGTTGAATATGGGAGTAGAGGAGGAGATATCTTTTGGTTTAAATTCTAGTTAAGGCTATAGCTAAGAACTTAGCTAGGAAACTAGGCATTTTAGCTAGAAATCTGGGGATTTTCCTATAAGGTTTTGACGTTCTTAGAGCCTGTTTAGTTTTCTAGAAGAGAGTTAATTTCCTGCTCGTGCGCCTAAGATTTTGGCTGAGATTTTAGCTAAGATTTTAGCTAATATTTTGACTGAGATTTTGGCTATGATTTTGGCTATTTTAGGTAATGTTTTTAAGCATTCCTATAGGCTTACAACCTTCATTTTCTACCTCCTTTTACTTAGCTAATGTCTTGGTCCTCTTCCTAGGACTTTGGCTAAGAAATTGGATGTTTTTAGTAGTATTTTTCCTCTTTTCCCCATGCTTCATAAAGGGCTTGTTTTGAGTAAGATTTTGACTTGAATTTTAGCTGAAATCCTGACTATTTTCCTGGGTCTCCTGGCTGAGGTCCTGGCTAAGAATCTAGCTATTTTGGATAGCGTTTTTAGACCCCCTTTTATGTTTCTTACTACCCTTTTTCTTGTCTAGATCCTGCTCACGCTTTGTATGAGTTGTATGAATAGTCCTTACACCTTCTATTCCTTCCTTCCGTAGGCGTTCTAGTAGCTTAATGTTATAGACGGTAACAGTAGGGCAACTGCACCTGAAGAGCTGAGGGAACTAGCAACGACGGCTAATGAGGCTCTGGAATGGAAACGTATGTTCGAGCTTGAAAGGAAGAACTGCAAACGAGCACGGGACACACTAGCACAGGCTAAGGCACAGGCCAAGAAGCGAGGACAAAGATACGGAACCATGCCAGCAGATTGGGAGCAGTAATCATGTGACCAAGGAACACGGATGTTAGAAGTGTTTGGGAAAGTCAAAGCTTCGAACATCTCAAACAACGTAAACAGTATCTAATATACTGCCAACAAGTATACAATGTACGCACGAAGGGTTTCCTATAAATATAAGGTATAGACTGGCTCCGGGATATTTTAGATTCTTTATAGTTACTCTAAAATCGAGATCTTATCTCTAAGTTGAGACTTGAACTTAAGTGAATTAGTTTAATAACTATTTTATTAAATCTATTATACCACCTCTCTCTACCTCGCGATAAGTAAATTCTATTCTATTAAACCTAAAGCTATCTATTCTAGATATAGAAAGAGCTAAGAATTTATTAGATTATCAGTTAGGGCAAAGTCACTAACGTAAAACGTATAGTTAAGTAAAAACAACTTATAATATTATAACTACCACTTTAAGAGTATAGGAAAGGATGTTGGATTAATTTTAATACTAAATTATCTAAATAGATTTATAATAACCTACTACAAGAACGAATAAGAACTTTATTTGTTAGAAGAAAATAATAGTAAGGAAGAAGTTATAATAAGATCTTTATCTACTACAGGAAGTATATTAGGAGGAATTAAGAGTATATAATAAGTTATTTAGAAATAAAAAATAGCTATTATAGAACTACGCGAGGCCTTAATTAATATATAATAATAAATTAAAATAGCTAAATACTAAAAGAAAGATATAGCTAAAATACCTCTCTCTATAAAGTTTAATAAAAATAGAGATAATCTTAAGACCTTTATAGTAACTATAAATCTTTATTATTAATTTTATTAGGTATTATTTACCACTAATCAGGATCAAATCCTAGTAGCTAGTATAAACATATTAGGAAGAATAATAAAATAGTTTAAACTACTTACTAAGAACTACCTAGCTAATAGAGAACCTAATTTAGGGAAAACAGAACTTATAAACTGTAATAATAATATATAACAAACATTTAAGAATTATAAAGTATTCGAAAAGGAAATAATTATAGTCTTTAGAGAAATTAATAAAGAAATAGAAGTAATTTAAAAGCTTTAATAACTTAAGTAATACACCTTAATAGCTAATTATACAGCAGAGTTTAAACAAATTTAATTATAACTTAATTAAATAAATTAACTATTAGTTATAATATACTATAAAGGACTGAAGGATAGGATTAAGGATAAGATTTCTAAAGAAAAGTAACCTAATATACTATTAGAAATTATTAAACAAGTAATGACCATTAATAATTATTAATACTAATAAAAATAAGAAAAGAAAATATGTACTAGACTAATAATTTATGTACTACGTAGAAATAAGAAAGATATCTAGATATATAATATAATAAAGATTAACTACATATTAATTAAGAATATATAGGTTAATAAAAAGAAATAAGATAAATATACTAAAGAATAAATAAACTAATATACCCGAAGAGTATGTCTAGAATATAAAAAAAAAGATTATTTTATTAAAGACTATAAGTAATAGAAAGTGGATGTTAAATTAGCTTATATTTAGACTAAAGCACCTAAAGAAATTAAGGTAGCTATAGTCTAAATAGAATAAGTATAAGATCTAATAACTAAGAAAACTATTACACAGCAAATCTAAAAGAAATAATACTAAATTTATAAAAGTTATATATATTTTAAATAAGAATATAAAATACCATATTAGTAGGTAAAGAACTATTTAGTAAGATAAGCTAATAATATAATTCCTACTATATAAAAAGTAGCTATAAGATAATATTAAGCTAGCTTTATAGAAAAAGCCAACTAATTTTATAAGATAATCTAATAAGAAGGAGGATCTTTTAAGGAGGAGGATTAAAAATTAAGACAAAAAAATAATTAAAAGATAATAAAAGATAAAGAGCTAATATCCACTATAATTATATAATAAATACGCTAAAAGTAATACTAGATTTATAAATTAGAATACTATATAAAGGAATATTATATTACTAAGTACTAGGAGATTATTTTAAGAGATAGAATATATAAATACTACTAAGCACTACAGGTAGTAGAGAATAAGTAATATAAAAAACTTAGTAAATAAAAACTAGCCACGTGAATAAATAAAATTCATAGATAAGAATTTATACTAGTTATAACTTATATTACTTATTATCATCCTGTCGGATACCTTAAGTTAGGATAGAACTAGAATAAAAAACTAGAGAATAAGCTTATTTTATTAATATTATAAGTATAAGATAACAACGCTGCAGAAAGATTTATATAAAAAAAGTGCTAGATATATAGAAAAAGAATGTATATTAGAAAAAATTACAAATAGGCAGCTCACACTATAAGGGTTAAAAAACTAAAGATAAGAAAAATACTAAAATAAATAGCTTAGAAATAAGAACTTAGTATAGAACAGAAACTGATTTATATAAATTCTAAAGAAGAGCTTTAAAACCTGAAGATAAAGAAACACAAATAATTAAACTAAAATAAGTGCTAATTAAAATGCTGATATTACTAAACTAAATACTATTAAAATAAATAGTTAGCTACAGAATTACATGCTAAATTAACGACTAAAGAATATTTCTTAAAATAGAAGTACTAAGATTATAAAGAAAAAATAAAAAAGAAATATAAGGTTTTAGCTTAAAACTAATATTAACTCCAATAATACCCTATCTATAAACTAAAGGAAGAAATACTGAAAAAGTAGCTAGTAGTTAAAACTATACTACTAATAAAAAACTAAGAGGCTAGTAAGTAATAATTAAGCTGCTAGAGAATTATATTAAGGTTAAAGAATAAATAATAACACTTATATACACACAACTTAGAAGAAAACATAAAAATAAGCTATATATAGATATATATATTAATAGCTTTTAGACACAAGCACTCATAGACAGCAGGGCTAGTAAAACATTAATATTAAATTAATAAATATAAAGATACTATATAGTGACTAGAGTTTTTAATAAACCTATATAAGTAATACACGTAGATAATAGTCTAATAATATTTAAAAAAGATCTAATTAATCTTAAAACAGAGAATATAACTATTAAGGCAGTAAGTTATATAGATAACTACCGTATTAAGATTATAAATGTAATGGGCTAGAGCCTAGGATGGTTGACTAAGACAGTTGTCTCAGCTTTAACTCCGTGCGTAACCACGTGACCTTAGTGACTTGGCAGGGGTAGCTATCAAGTCTCTATAGCATATGTAGTTGACTTTTTATTAAATCCACTCTGTTACACCCAATTGCCATTATTGGCCTGGATTCTTATATTTGGATTTGATCAACCCCATTTCTCGTAAGAGGCCGAGAGGCCTCCGGCAGTACAATTGACTTTGTGGAAGAGCGAGAGGCTCTCTAGCATTTGGGAGAGCTATCTAGCGGTACAGTGAGTATTAATGGACGCTAATGACCACTCAGTACCTACACTAATGGCCCGAGTGACGAACCTGCTTGATGCAGGATACAATAACGAACAGATCGGCCGCGAACTACGCCGGTTGCTTACTTCACAAGGGTTGGAAGTCCTAGCTGTTGAAATAGTGATAAGCTAAGTAGAGGTTGAACTCAACAACTACCCTGCTTGGCGCAATAAAGGGAAAGTTCTATCCCTAGCAAATGGAGCCAGCGACAGCACCTCACTCGGGGAGATTATGAACGTGTTACGAGTAATGTCTAAGAGGCTGACTACACTAGAAGGTCGCGATTTTCTATTAAGGCCACCTTTACGGGTCCTAGTGATGACACCAGCAACTCCCTTCATGCCAACGCCACAACCAGCAATCGAACTAGTAGTCAAACCATTCAATTTCCCTGAACCCTCTATGTTTAATGGCACATGGTCTCTTTACCCTATGTTCAAGCATTAAGCCAAGGCCAAGTTACGATTTGACGGATACCGTATGGGCGGTGAGGAAGGACAGATGGACTATCTCTTTCAGCGTTTAAAGGGACGAGCAGTATAAACCGTCCTCCTATGGCTCTCTAATTGAAGAAACAATGCCACCCTTGAAGCAATGTGGGCGTTTATGGACTCCCAGTTTAAAGACTAGTACCAAAGGCAAAAGTCTCTAGACAAGCTGCAAAGCATGAAATAGAAGAAGAAGTCGGTAAGAGAATACCACATGGAGTTCAATAAGGAGCTGCTGCTAGTAGGAAGCGATCGGCTGGATAAAGACGTAAAGAAGAGTATGTTTACCCAGGGATTGGACGGAGAGCTCCGGAAGCACATTGCAGCCCTTTCAGCAACACTAAGCTTTAAAGAGTACACTTAGGAAGTAATTCGTGTCAGCGATAACCTTATACAGATTACATTAAGTAACTGTAGGACTGCTATGGCTATCTATACAACGCTATCTACACTAACGCCTGAACTAATAGATTAGGAAGTAATACCCACGCATACAGGGGCAGCAAAGCCACAGGACAACTAATCTAGAATACTCTGGGTAAGCTAAAAGGAATTTAACCGACGCCGCAAGCAAGGCCTCTATTATCAATACGGTTCTCCCGGCTACATAAAGAATGAGTGTAAACATGCAAGAGCAAATCAGTCACGCCTAGCCACTATAGCGTTAGCAAAGGCTAGATAAATAGACGCTAATAAAAGAGACGAAGAAAACAGAGATAAAGGAGAAGAAGAAGAAGTGTTAGAGAAAGAATAGCTCTTGCTTACAGTCGCGAGCAGGGGTCCTCAGCCGAAATAGGTAAGGTAGTATCGTAAAGAGAATAGCGGAAGTTCCGAAATACACACATAAACACAGACCCTATTACTATATACTTATTAATCAACCAGACGAATATCGCATACATAATGATTAATACTAGGTGTTTATGCTATAGTCTTGTGAGCTCTGTTTTTACTGCTAAAGCCTATTTAGCGCGTATCAACATAGCCCCGTAGGGGATTATTAAAGTACATGGGAAACCTAAAAGGGTTACCCAGGTTACATAAATTAACCTTAATATCAAAGGATATACTGAATGAGTCTATGTATATGTTATTAATAATGTGCTCAGGTTTGATCTTATCTTAGGCAGGCCCTAGATAAACTAAAACAATATTACAATCACGCCAGCAAAGAAATCGTTCTATATTCATGCTTTAAGAATAAGAGTTCGTAGTAAGAAAGGGAAGAAACTATGTTAGCAGAAGCTAATAGAGGTTAGCGCAGCTACTTTTTCAATGTAAATAAATAGGTTAAAAAGAATAAGTAAAATACGTATCTTTAGAAGTCTTCTGGTTAGCGTGCACGGCCCGCCAGCGTGCACACAAAACATCAAAATTCGTCTATCTTCAAATCAACCTCCCGCCACTAAAATGAACGCTATTGAGGCCGCGCTTGCTGATTTAGAATTGCAAGATTATCCAAATTATTCTGCAACTGCAAAAAAGTACAATGTCGATCGATCTACGCTGTCGCGCCGCCACCGAGGTGTTACCGTCTCCCGCGAGGCCTATATTGAATCCATTAGTATTCTTACCAAGGAGCAAGAAAACAATCTCATCTCTTACATACAGAAGCTGACAGCGATGAGCCTTCCACCGACGAATACAATGGTGGCGAACTTCATCCACGACCTTGCAGGATATTGGGTTCACAAGGATTTTGTTACTGATTAGTGGAAGAAACACTCAGATGTCTTGGGGTCTTCCTATCTCACGCCAATCGACTTACAGCGTACAAAAGCTGACAATAACTTTCTATACAGTCGATACTTTGATTTTATAAAGAAAAAGATCGCTAAATACGACATCCAGCCACATAATATGTACAATATGGATGAGAAAGGCTTTCTTATTGGGGTACTAAATAAGCTGAAAAGAATCTACTGCAGATCAGATTACAAGTTAGAAAAGCTTAGGGGTGCTGGGCAAGATGAGAACAGGGATTGGATTACAGTATTAGCCTCAATTTGTGCAGATGGGTCTTACCTTCCACCAGCGCTTATTTACAAGGGCCAATCAGGGAATGTACAGAACTCATGGCTCCAGGATTATGAACCTTCATCCCAAGAGGCCTTCTTTGCTGCATCTCCTACTGGCTGGACGAACAACGACCTAGGATTTGAGTGGCTAACGAAGGTGTTTTAATCGTTACTTAAAGCTAAAGGCAAGAAATGGGGAGGGACTGGCGCTTACTAATTATTAACGGCCATAGATCTCATGTTAATATGTGATTCATTAATTGGGCGATTGCCTATCGCATTATAATCCTTATTTTCCCTCCTCACTCGACTCATACGCTTCAGCCACTTGATGTAGGGCTATTCCGGCCACTATTAGATTATTACACCCAGGAAGTGACGCAGTACGTACATTGGACGCAAGGACTTGTTAGTATCACCAAACGGGACTTCTTTAGGTTCTTTTAGGTTGCCTTTAATAAGGCCTTTACAAAAGACAACGTATTTAGTAGATGGCAGAGAACTGGCTTATATCCCTTCGCTCCTGAGGTAATTCTCAACCCTCAGCCAAGAAAGCGCACAAAACGGGTCCCTACACCTCCTCCACGGCAGGAACCGATTGTGCCTTTATCAGCAAGAGATACAAAGAAGATCCGGAAGCTACTTGATGCTACAACCTCAAGGACTAGTCAGGAAGGGAAGCAGCTCCGATCAACAATATGGGAACTAGCAGATACAAAGAACTTGCTAAGAAACGAAGTAGAAGGGCTTAAGCTTGCCCTAAAAAGTGAAAAGAAGAAGCGTGCACGTAAGAAGGGCTTATTTGAAGAGCTTCAAGCAGTGGATAAAGGTAATTACCTCTTCCTCAGCCCCCAAAAGGTGTCCCTTGCACGTGACCTTCAAACTAAGAGGGAACAGGCTGTTCTTCAGGAACAGGCAAGAAAGGAAGAAGAAAAACAACTCAAGGCGATAGCCAAGGAGCAAGAGAGACTTGCTATTAAGCAGAGAAAGCGAGAACGTGAGGCTGCGAAGATCCAAAAGGAGATCCAGCGTGAGATGGAACAGGAGAAGAAAAGGCTTGCGCGCGAGGAAGCTCTGTACGCTAAGGAAGCTGAAAAGCAACTTAAAAACGACCTGAAATCGATGCAGGGTAAGGGGAAGAAGAAATCTACCGCAATTACTGCTATTACAGAATCTCTTTTGGATGTGGGTGAGAAAGATAGTCCCCCAGAGGTGGATCTCCCTTCATCTCGCCCAGGCCGCGTGAAGAAGCTTCCTGCTCGCTTTAGAGACGATATAATTGAGATAGGCTAACTCGCCGATCTCGATTTCCTATTACACATTGTCCCGGTTCATGTTGCATAGGCAAATCATTAACCCCACATCTTTTCATTATCCCCCTCGGAAGGGCTTAACCAGTTACTCAAGTCTCAGCCCACTGGAAGTATAGGGCCGCCATTGCAGCACCAAGAACTGCTACCATCCATTGGCCAATAGCAAATCCTTGCTCTTGTGTATGCCAAAAGTGGCAATAGAGCATGGAGACGGCGAAGCTCAGAGCAAGACCGAAAAATGTGGTCCAGCTCAGAGCAACTTTGTTCGGCCCTTCAATAATGTGCACGCCCCACCCAAACTGCAGGGTCGACTGCTGACTGGCGAGAATGCTAGTCCCGACCTTTTTAGGTAGGCGTTTTAGAAAGATTGCATCGCTGTGCAGGGAAATCCCAGTGGGTTTTGTGGGATCGCCGTGCTTGTGCTTGTTCATGTAGTGGAGGAAGGTGCGGTAGTCCATGGGTGGCTGGACTTTGAGTGGACATTCCTCGTAGTGATACCGCTCTGCTTTGACTTCGTCTTCGGGCGGTATTACGAGTGGTTGTCCGTAGATCCCTACGCGATATCTCCCCTGCACACTGAACTGCTCAAGGATAAGAATTAAGTCTATTGGAAGGGGCATACCGAGAGCAACTCACATGAATGAAATGAACGTCAACCGGTTTAAGGAAAATTCTTCTCATACGATGGCCTCGAAGATCTTTATATCTTTCGTAGATCCTTTTAAAAAGCTCGCCATCGCTGTTTATATCAGTAATATCAATCTCGCCGAGGCTAACGTCAATTTCGCCAGTGTTGACGCAAAGTTCCAAAAACTTCTTCTTCCTGGCTGTAGGGCGCAACGCAGTTCCTGAAGAAGCTTCGAAGCTTGATTGCACATTGGCCAAAGAATCGTTTGTGCCAGTTGCACCCGCTTGATTGGAGGCTGGAGCTTGTGTTGAACCAGATTGTTCTGAGCATGTACTGCTAAAGGTTCCGCTATAATGTGCGCTAGAGCCTGCTCCTCCTCCTCCACTGTTGTCTGAAGTGTGCTTGTATCCTGATATGTTCTCTTTGCGGTTAGTCCCAGGTCTTATACTGTCTTTCTCAATCGTTCGAGTAACGCACGCCTGCCGCTGAAGAATAGATGCAAGTTTCTCTACGGCAACGGGATCCCGGTTGTCGTAATCGCCGTACATTTCCTCGCCACAGTCCTAGGCCATGTTAGGAAGTCTGGGGGATTCATATCAGAGGACTCCAACCTACACAAGTCCATTCTAGCCGTCGGTAACCCATCGGTACTGAAGGGCGTGTGAACCTCTGCAAAGTATTTTTTAATCTCCACCATGGTGGCTGGTCTTGATCATGCGTATCTAACATTTGATGCGCAATGGTCTGCTCCTGTTCCTGTATCTCTGGAGACTCTTTGGCTGTCACTTGATCCCGCTCTAGCGGGCGTGAGTGCTTGTCTTGGGGGTTGATCCAATTTCGGAGATTCCTACGTAGATTGTTCATTGCTTCACTGTTGGTGACGAATTTCTCCAATTGTTCGAGGTGTGGAAGAGACACCATATCGTTCTCGTCCCAATTGTCCTCTTCAACTTCATAGTCCTGGTCTTCAGCAGAGGTCCCTTCGTGATGTAAGTCTTCGGTATCCGTTAATGTTGGGTTGAGTAGTCTCTCAAGTAGTTGTCGTTTGTGAGGTAGCTGGCTAGATAACTGATCCATTTCTTTAGCGCGCATATCCGTTTCTGTGCCGTATTTCTTGCAGATGAAATTGGAAACATAGCCGGCAATTGTGCGCACGACATAAGCCACACTCCTCTCACGTCTATCCTTAGCTTCGTTCCGCAATTCCCGCGCAAATTGACTGAGCATAATCCTAAAACTATTCTCGAACTTAGACGCACTGACCTTCTCGAAGGCTGAGCTAAACAGGATCTGAAGTTCCTCATCTTGGAGAAGTAGGGCGAGTATGTCTTCTCTGGCTCCGAGCGCATTGGCAATAGAGTAGACGGAAGATGTCTCCGATGTCGTGCCGTAGCCAGAGTCAACGAAGGACTCAATGTCGGTATCGTCATCTTCGAGCTCGAGACTCAGCTTTGCTCCCGAATTGTCAAGCTGTAGTATCCGCTCAATATTAGTGTCGTTGCGGCTAGAGACGAGCCACTTGACGCGGGAAGATACACGTGATTTTTGGACGAAGTCTAACAGTTTCGGTAAGCCTACTACGCATTCGTCGAGCGCATCGATGATTAGATACGTGATGTTCAAGCTTGGATCTCGCAGAATATTGGTGAAGATCTCGGACAAGGCGACCCAGGCATTCGCATCGTTGAAGAGAGCTCTGCCCGCGTGATCGTGCTTCTTCCGTATATGCGAGATGAGCGATGGCTGTTGATCAACAAGCAAATATATCAGACCTCGCAGCACGGCCGTGGCGTTGTTGATTCGCGAGTCCGTGGCCTGGCAGAAGAAGTAGGACAGAAGATGCGTCTTGGTCATCGACTTGTTCAGCTCGTTGATGATGCCGCAGAGCAGCATTGTCTTGCCTTTGCCGGGATCGCCCTTGATCCATAGCAGTCGGCTCTGCTGGTCGTCACGCCATTGCTGGAAGTCGGAGTTTTCGAGGATCCAACGGTACGAGTCCTTCAGCAAACCACCTTTGGTGTCTTCAATGCGCTTCTTATCATCACGGGGATCGGTGAGGCGTAAGTCTTGGATACATTTCTCCAGTTTGTTGATCTCGTCCATGAGCCGTCGGAACGCTCCTCCCATCCCTTCACCATAGATAGGGGGTATATAGACGTCAAAAATCCCTAGCAATGAGTATGCTCTATCTTCATCGAGCTTAGTTTGCCGGTGTTCTTTCCACGATAATCGCTCGTTGACGCTGAACTGAGATAAAGGGGCTCCTTGAAGCGCCAAATCAGGAATTCCTGTTATCTTGTGGATTTGTTGCCTTAGCGATTCTTTGTCACCAAGTCTCTCCCATTCTTGGGAGAAGAACTCGACCGAACTTGGGGCAAGAAGCTCTTGGAGCGTCCAACCGCGAGTGAACCATCTGCTTTTCCGGAAATTCGATTCCCACAGCGGCGGATTGAACTCTTCATTAGTGTCAAAGGGAGGGCTAGAGACATCTGATAAATAGACGTAGCATCGAGTCGCCTTGTGGTACCAGCGAAACATGGATTTGATAGCCTGCGAGAGTTCAGCGTAGTCTGCCTTGTTGATGCAACAGGTGTCAATCCAAAAGTACTGCAAGTCGTCTTGTCTAGCTTGTTCTGCACAGAACCGAATCTTCTCATAGCCAGGCTTATCCTTGCCAGTGCCATTTGTCAGGTCTTCGAAGGTGACCTCCTCGGTGTCCGCCCCCCATGTATGCGAAAGGACCGCATAAGGGGGGATTGTACCTTCGGCTACTAAGTCCTCAGTAAGGCTGAATTTGCCAGTGCTGCTACGTCGCACAAGACGCATTGCTTCGAGGGGAGCTTGGACAAGCGCATGCGGTAGGAATAGAATATCGGAGGCTCAAAGGTGGCAGCCTAGTTGAAGAGACGAGCACGGCAACTCGCTCGTCTGTTGAGAATATCAGCCCTAGCTATCAAGGTCAGCGAGCATACAGAAGAATAGGACGCTAAGCTGTACCGAAGAATCGCGTCTGAAAGCGAGACACTGCAAGAGTGCTATGAACTGGTCCTGTTGTGCCTGGTATATCGTGAGGATTTTGGCGGGTGTGGCTGAATACACAGCCCACAAGGTGGCGCGGTAAGGGTGATGTGCTTATATCTGAGAAGTGGACGAACTCATTGGTGTCGCTAGCAGGGAGGGCGGCCGACCCGCACCTGCCATGACCTTGTGGGGTGGCGAATTCTATAGGTGTTTCCAGAGAGTAGAGTTAGTTGACCGGAGGCGTGGCCAAGGTTAAGTTAGATCAAGGCTGCGGCTGAGGTCGGCCCGCTTGCCAAGACTCTGCATAGCCACAGACCTAATAGCCACTAGAGTCTGTGCACATCTGACGCACGGGGCCATCTGACGCACACCGAACTTTAAACTCTTCTAAAACCCTCAATACTTGATAATAATTTCTAAAAATTTTAATATAAACAGTAAAATATATATATATTATTATAATAAAAAATATTTAATAAAAGTATTTACTATGTTGATAATTATATTATATTTTAGGGTATTATTTTAAAAATAGAAAACTTAATATTATATTTCGTTTTTAATAATAAAATTATAAATAAAATTACATAATTAACTATTTCGTTATAATGTAAATTATAGATATTAAAAATAACCTAGAAATTACTAATTTTATATAAAATATTTAAAAACTAAAAAAATTTAAGATAAAATTATTCAAAACTTAATTAGATTTATTTACTTTTATTATAAATATAGCTTTTGAATTTTATAATTATAATTTTTGTACTAAATTACCTTTTAGAAATATTTTAATTAATTTACTATTTAATTATTAAATATTTACATTAATTAAATAATCTTTTTTAAATTAAGATTTTAATGTAAAATAAATTATTAAATATATATTATTTTAATTTAAAAATCTAAAAATATTTTTTTAATATATAAAATAATAATATATTAAATTTTTACTATTATTTCTAATAGCGTTGTTGTATTATTTTAATTTAAAATACGTAGATTTTTGGCGTGCGTCAGGTGGCCCCGTGCGTCAGATGTGCACAGACTCTATAAGTAAATTACACGTGATCGTGGATTACGTAGGGTGGGGTTGTTTTGCACTAGCCTAGATTGGTAATCGCTTCGATTGGAGTGGAGGTACCAACCCGCGTGGCGACCTTGCATGAATGTGCGCGCCACAGCAGAGATAAGGCTAATGATAACATTCTAGCATTATAGTGAGGCTCTAAGGCTTAAATAAGACCCTTTTATAAGTATCGTGAGCGGTAAGAGCTTGATAGTGGTGCTGTAGTAAAGGAACACTATTATGCCTTCAAAGGAGGCTCTTTGTAATTTGGGCGTGAAGACCACAGTGCAAACGTAATTTTTAGGTGCAAGGGGTTTTGGAGGTTTAGGAGTAGCTACAGCATACGACTCATATAGAATTACGGTAAATACCGACGTGTGCACAGATTTTGAGTTGCTTGAAGTCAAAGTACCCCTCAAATTTTTCGGCACGGTGGGTTTTTCGCCACGTAGGGAGAGACGTTAGCCCACGAATCCCCGACCACCGACCCAAACGGCTGTCTCTACAATGACTTACCGTAACGAATCTCCTTCCGTCCCCACCCCCAATCGAAGCCTTTCCGAGTTTTCCTATCATAACCTCGTTCCAGCTCCAGGTGCAACTCCTTCTCCTTCGGACTTTTCTCCCGAGCCTTGTCCCATCTCCCACCCTCGCCCGCGGTATCTTGCTGGCCAAATGCCACATCGACCGGGGGCTAAGATGCCATTCGGATCAAGTGCATCCTTCATCTTTTCATTGAACCTGCAACCATCAGTACACTGAAACATGGTCCGCGGAGAAGATCATTAACCTCATCAAAGCATTATCATTCCAATTATACGTCCCCGCAACCTGGTCCATCAACACTAAATGCGTCCTATACTCCCCATATCCCAATGCCGCAGCATCATCAATCATATCCCTCAAACATTTGTCGGCCGCTCTCCTCATTTTCTCATTTTTAGAGTCGAATACTATTTCGACGATAAGATGCATTTCTCGCAGACCGACGCAGAACGCTGGCATGAGATCGATTCCGGCTTCGGTGTGTCGTTTCTTAGCGAGAGCGTAGAGGGCTTCGGCGTCTTTTCCTCTGATTGGGGAAACGGGCGAGAAGGCGATGTGGGAGCCGTTGGGCATCCAGTTCACCCAGAGAAGTTCTTCTAGATCGGGGATCCCGGCTGCAATTTTGTCGCGGGACCAGAAGTATTCGTCTGCGGGGAGAGTCGAGGGATCGATGCGCTTTGCGCCTGGGATTTTCGTGAATTCCTGATGTATGATGTCCAGTTTATATTTGCGGATGTGGGGTGGGCCGTAGGACATTCCATAGTAAACCCACTCACAGTCCCCGACCGGCATCTTCTTCAACTCCTTATGGTAAACCTCCTGTGGCATGACCCCCTCGCCTGTCCAATACGTACTCCTGGGTTTTCCCTTAATCGCCACCGTCTGCAAGGCATGGCGGAGTTGTGCGACGTTCTCGAGGATGTTGGAGATGCGCAACGGCCGAATGATTTCGATGAGAGGTGCGAGATCGGATTCGTTTTGGAAAGTGTACATGAAGGATTCGTAGCCGCCCGGGTTGGGCATGAGCGTCATGCCGAGTTTTGTTACGATGCCGTAGTTGGATTGGGAGAATATGCCATCGCTGTATGGGCCGAAGCCGTAGGGGAAGGATTGCCATGTGTTGTTTCCTGGTAGGGCGCCCATACCTGCACTCGTCAGCTTACTTCTCCCTTTACCCCTCTCCCATCCCTCTCTTTTCGTCCAGTTCACGTGGATGGATGAAGCTTACCAGCCCTAACAACCTCCCCCGTCGGCAGCACAACCTCCAACCCCGAATGACACGCCCAATGATCTCCATACGGCGTATACCCAACCCCTCTATCCACCGCATTTCCAAGCACACTCCCACCCCCTAGATCCGGAGTATCGATCCACATATGCTGATACCCTCTTTTCTGCAACTCTTCATATAAAGCGTAATAGCTCACGCCCGGTTCGACGAGACAGGTGTAATCGTCTGGATCGATGTTGAGAATCTTGTTCATGCGGCGACCCAGATCGATGGTTACGGAGCCCCGGACTCGGGGCGCGGCGCCGCCGTAGCCTAGGTTGCGGCCCATGCTGATTGGGAAGATGGGGACCTTAAACTTGTTTGCCCACCGCACTATCTTGACTACCTCCTCGGTGGACCCTGGGTAAACCAAGGCCGATGCTACTAACTCCTCACTATCCAATATAGGCATCATGTCATGGGTGTTCGGATGCTCCATGTACCATCCTTCTTTCAGTTCTTTATCATTCAGTTCTACATTCTCGCTGCCGAGCTCTTTCTTCAACTCTTCGATCGCCTCGAAGAATCGTTGCTTTGAGATTCCTTGGGGAATCGCGATACCTCGCTGCCGTGGTGTCGTATCCGATGTTGTTTTCCCTTCGTATACGAGAGATTTTGCCGCGCGGGCTTTGTCGATGAGGCGGTCGGGTATACCGGAGTGCTTTTCGGCGAGTGTAGGGGTTGTGAAGATGCGTTTCGAGGACATCGTTGATGGTGGAGAATAGAATGTTGGTGATGATGAGGAAAATTAACGTCGACAGGAAGTAGAGTTATGAATATTCAAGAAGTAGATATTTTTGGGCTGGAGATATATGGGCGGACTCTGCAGATTGAAGACGTAAAGCTGGAGGTGGGCCTGCGGAGCTAGGGAGAAAGATCTCAGACCTTGATAGCTTTGGTTTCTTCAAAGAATGGAGTTGCGATGAAGCAAATTTTGAACTAGTGCGACGATTGTATGGTAATTGGGAGTATGTCCTATCGATATGAGACTTACGGTTGATATCAAGTATATAAATGTATTCACAGCTCCAATGGTCGAGAAGCTTGGACGTTGTTCCCAGGAGCTACATCCCTGCTCATGCGGGGTAGCTGCGTACCCCGATCCATGTTAGTAAGCGCTGGCCCCATGCTGTTTGTGGGGCAGAAGTCGGACAACTTGTGTCAGGGGACGGTAATCAAGATACTTCCTACCCGGCGGGAAGAGGAGAGAATTCGGAAAGTAACCGAAAGTGGGTTGAGATGCAAGGCAGAATTGCTGAGGGCAGAATTTCGTTGGTACATGAAACGCGAGCTACTCTCATGCGAGAAGTACACTTGGGGCTGAATTACGCGCCAAAGAGGGTATCAATGAAATTTATCGTTAAAAAGGGACTGTTCCCTGCAAGTATCATGATCCTAGCTAGCCGCGATCTATGAAGCTATCGTTGCGGTCGTAAAAATATGGAAACCGATCCCAAAGACTCCAACTCGTAACTTTTCCTAAACCTAATGCGCAATCTGGACATCATCCAAATGAGTGAGGTTAGTGATAAAGCTGATAGCCTACAATATCGCAAAGGTAGTAGTGATAGTATAAAGAGCCGCAATAGCAGCCTGCCCATATCTACCAAGAACTGCTGGCAACGCGCTCGAAGGAGTATAAGAGCTCGAAGCGGCATTCTTAGTCGGCAACGCATTTCTAGTCGCCGAAGTAGACCTAGTGACCGATGCAAGAGCCGCCGTAGCAAAAGTTAAACCCGTGGTGGTGCCTTCTGTCTGGAAAGCAAGACACTGTATCGCCAGCGGGATCTGCTTTGTAAACAAATCTACGTCAAAACCGAGAGATCCTAACTCAAGTTGTAGACCCGCACCTAGACCGATATTATATTCAACATGTGTAAGGTTCTTGAACGCATCTTTGAACTTGACATCGGTCTCGCCATCTTTCTCGCAGTTGGCACCCACCCTGCCGCTGGCGAGCTGAGTGACTGTTGTATTAATGTTCGGGAGTGTTAGGGTGGGCCCGCCGCGGAGTTGGACTAGCTCTATGAAATCGATGCCAATGGGTATGTATGGTTTAAGTCCGGCAACCAGGCTGACTCCAATATCGGATACGTTGGCTCGGAAGGGCTTGGCTATGATCTTGGTTCCGTTGGGACCCGTGATGCTGGAGTTTTGGAACTCGGCGATGTCTAGACGAAACTTGGAGTCGGGTACCTGAAGACGCTTTAGTACAGGCGGTGGGAGTTACAGGGATGGGCAGGGTTCGACTGACCTTGACGTCGAATCCAAATCCTAATTCGATACCCCCGCGAATACTGACCTCAAAGGTCAAGTCTAGCGCGAACGTCGAACCGGCAGAGTCAACGTTTGGAATCTTTGAATACTAGTGTGTGTAAAGCTTAAAGTTTGATGGTGCAAACGTACTGAAAATCCTCTGTACGGACCTTCAATCTGCATCTTCTCTCCTCTTTCCACCAGTTGCTTCTTAGGCAAACCTACCCTCTGAGCGTGTCGGACGTATATTCATCAACCATCATTAACAAAGTATGTGATTTTCTTGAGCAATAACGATCCATATATCATACCTCCTTCCTACTGTCGTCTGTTGATTCTTCTGAGCTCTTTTGGAGCTTTGTGCATATAAGAATCATTGGATTTAATTCCTTATATTACAGGCCTTTCCGTCTCTGCAACATTTGAATGAATTATGGACTTCCTTAACTGCCCTAGATACCGTTATTTTTCTAATCATTTAGTGTGTACGACTGGAAATAATATGCCTCTTACGCAGTTCAAAGAAAATCCCGAGAACGCAACCGCCAACCCCTCCTCTCCATTCGAAGCTCGTGAGTCACTATACATTAATTAAGAAACTGTTCCATTTCAATCTAATTCTTTGTTGAGCTCTGCTCATTGAAGTGGGACAGTCCACAAAGACGTTTCATTTCATCGTAGTGCCCTATTTCCAATCGAGTGGGGTATTGTAATTAAAGGCCGGGAGCGCTCTATTTGGAACAAAGAGAATCAAATAAGTTTTCAAGACTGTCTCCACTTTGGTAGACTGAAACGGGAGTGTTCGCAGATGTCCCATGGATGGAATTGAATTCTACTAAAGTATGTACTGGCATTACGCGCAGAGTGATCTGTTGGTACAGAGACAGAAGGCCAACTAAATCAAGGTTGGCTTGTTGGCCTCTCTAAAATGAGCACTCTATGGGTAGTTGCATGGGTGGCGACCGGGGGAATATATAACGAATGGTAAAGAAAGAGGCCTAAATCAAGGGTGTATAAGGGGTAAAGAAGGGGATATGTGCATAAAATATCAAAAGTAGAGCTCCACAGGCGCTGTAAAAAGTTTCCCGGAAGAGACAACATGTGGACAGATATTCCACAGGCAGTATTTACCTACTTTAGAGGAACGCGAGGGTGGCCCCGAGCAGGATGAAGGGTTGAGTTCGAAATTGGCTTAAAGAATTCTAGCAGATCTCGCTGACAACAACGGGATGCAAGGGCCGGAGTACGGTCAGAGGGCGAGCCGGTGATGGGAGAATTCGGGGTCGGAAAGATTCCTCACATACAACCTGAGCCTTGCCAGGCGCAGCCAGTCCCCGCTCTACAAGTTTTGAAACTTGTTTGGCAGAACCTGACAACCCTTTCACCCAAGGTATACCTCATTTTATCATAGAAATTCGTCCCGAAGCGCTAAAGGTTTGAAATGGCCTTGCACCCGTGGATCCTAGTCAGGTAGTTTGCACGGATAGTGATGAGTGAGGCTACACTGTGATCAGATCGAAGTTAACTTCGGCGCACATGTAAATGTCTTGGTAAAGAGCTTTATGTTGGCCGTTAAAGGGTATGTCTGCAGCAGGACAACCCCCGTGGCTCTCTTAGATAGTGGGGTAATAGCTAGGTTTCTGAATATCGAATATGAAATCATTCAACGCAGCTTGGGAGAACTCGATGCGAAGATCCTGAGATGGGTGGAAACCCAGTGCCAAGAAAAGTAATATATCCGTCTTTTGGCACCCATGGACGGTCAAAATGTCAACAATGACGTGTCTCAGAATTTTGATGAGAGGAACGTAGACGTGCTCGATTGGGGAACCGGGGAAAACTTTCTCAGATGTGTCAGGCTCGACTGCGAATATGTTAGCTTGGTAGAATACGATGAAGAAGATACCCCGGTATGGCGTGCCGCTTGTGTCTGCAAATGCCTGGATGATCGGGTGATCTCACAAGAAGAAATAATCAATGGCCCGCTCCAATTCACAGGTATGGTATGGATGAACGGCACCATAAGAGTGGGAATTCCTCACACCATATACGTTCAGCACGCCGGGGATCAACGTGACCCACTTGCTGATGTTCTGTCTAATTTCCACCGGAGAACGATGCCAGGTCTACCAAAAGTGGACCTGGCTTTCATTAGCTCTCGATGAGGGCTCGCTTGAGTGAGTTGGGAAGGGGCGTTAACGTCAAAAAAAGTACGGACGTTAGGAACCGGCCCAAAACTTCCTTGGGGGCGAGGTGTCGATCGAGGAAAGGCCCATTTTCAGTAGAGATCATTGCGGAGCAAGACAATATCATTTGAATGAAGGTTTTCCCCTGGGGAAATAGAATAGCTTGCGGGAGGCTGGAGGTAATAGCTGTGATGAAAGGGCAGGATTGAGGTGCACGTTGCTTTGGTAGGTCTTATATACGAAAAATGTGTGCGAGAAATGTGGCGATAAATTCCTAACTCCAAGCCGCGGCTCGGCGGTGCGTCTTTACGCTCACTTTTCTTTTTCTTTTTCTTTTTTATTTTCCTTCTTTCTTTTTTTATTAATCACTTCGATTCACTCATTTTGGCAACGGGGCCGGTATCACGTCTGAGAATTCCAGAATGCTTTGTTGTTACGCAAGTTGAACCAAGACAACACATAATATTCACTGTTTCCTATGTATCTTGTTTGTAAACGAAAGTTCCACTTGACTCTAGGGTCATTCGTAATGAAATTGGCTGGATTGATGAGTGCAGTATTGTGTCTGGTATCTCCAAATGTTCACACTAAAAGTATTTGGAAATTGCATTGTGGCTTAGGTGTCACCAAATGACATATGCAGAATGATATTATACTAGAGGACGAGGGTGGTGAATTGGATATTGCTGTATTTGAAGAACTACCGACGAGCCATGTAGGTGCAGGCGACGCTTAATGGAAATCCAGCAATTATATTGAGTTCGACTAGGTGGTATTGAGGCTTACTTTTTAATCAGCAGGAAGAAAGGTGCATAAGATAGCAAGGCTAGTGCTATGAGACAAATACCGAGGAACGAATGGCTCTCAATTGTCTGTCCAAATCCAAGCCGTCAAATTAGGTTCAATTGCCTTCCGGGATGCTTTTTAGAAATATTTCGTAGCCGTTGACCTCAGTAGTGCCGTCGATATCTGTGGAGCTACAAAAGCTGGGAGAACCGTGATGTTCCGCTGTTTTCGGATCTTTGTTTCTATTATCGGCACCCAGAATATACTCGTTCACGCGCCGTGCTGATTTTTGGATCCCCGAAATTTCGGGTATAAGGAATCTTCAGATCTGCTTTGGGTGCAGCCGGGTGAAACCGGAGGAGCAGCGCGGAGAGTCGCTTGGGTGGGAGACCGCCCGGACGGCTGTAAGCGAGCAGATAGCAATTGACAGCAACTTAGTCTCGAATTAATGGACTATCTAGGGATTTAAATACACAAAGGTGTGACTAGGCCGATAAGTACCAAGCAGGCTGCAAATAGGCAGTGTAGGCAGTAATGGACTGGTGTAGGCAGCAGTACCAACTGGTGCTACTCTACGATAACGGCTAGCCGCCGGTGTTGCTTTGATTGGAGTTGCTCAGAAATCCGCCGAAGAGTATCGTGCGCTGATCTAGGTTGTGTAGGTTTCAGATCGGACAGAAATCTGAGGGTTGTTTGGCGGCATTCTTGACTGGCGATCGGATAGTAGGCCACCTGCCAGCATCTGGCCCTGACCCAATGTGCTGAGCAGAGCCCTTCCAAGAGTTTTGGGCCTTTTTGCTAGTTAATAAACAGACTTTCACGAGGTGTTATAATTCTCGGACCGCATCATCGTATGCCTTGCTGCCCAGTTTAACACCAGAACCTCTTAGCAAGTCTTGTATCGATTCTTCGAACTTGGTCCACTTCGCCCATATGACTTCACATGTAGATGAAATGGCATGTAGTGATCTTTTTCGCGACTAGCATTTTAGAAATTGTGGTGTCCTTGTTCTATTTTGATATTAGTTGGCTAAGATAAATGCCAGAACGAGCCAAGATATAACGCTTATAGGTGATCTTGTTCGATCTTCCGCCATCTCTCTCGACTCAGTCTTTGCTTTCCTCAGTAGCGTAGGGACTAGGATGGGAGAAAAAGGTGTGGGAACTAGAAGCAGAGTGCCGTGGCGGTGTGGATTTTAACTTTCCCGCAGTAAACTGTTCGGTTATCTGATCAAGCAAGGTCGGCATAGAAACGCTTGTTTGTGCTCATTGAAAGGCCGATAGAAGCTTCTTTCTTGAAGCTGACCCAATAGTAACTTGTTGAATGAGAATATAAAGGCTTCTTTATCCTTTTCATAACCTTAATACATTTTGTACCCTAGCAATGTTCCAGACGGTAACATCAGATGAGAACGATATAAATCCAACATCCTCATCCATACAAGTCGGATACAAAATTTTACACTGTTTGAGTATAAGTTTGGAGGAAAGTATTACCACATTAAATCTTACTTTTACTCAAGTTACATTAGAAAATCTATCGCTCTCCATTTCATTATCTCTTCCTAACTTTAGACCCCAATCTTCCCTTTCAACTTCAGATCTCTCGAACTAAACCCAACATCCACCCCAATAGCCGTAGTGGGCAACCTCCAAGTCTGCGCTGCCGTATCCCAAAAACTCAAATCACGTCTCATAAGCGGGAACTCCACAGTCTTGGACTCACCCGCACCCAACCACACCTTATCGAACCCTCTTAGCACTCTGACCGGAGTCCCCTGACCCGCCTCCGAAGCCGGCAATGAGAGATACAGCTGAGGCACTGCGGCACCAGCCCGCTGACCCGTGTTCTTGACCGTCGCGGTAGCGGTGACGAGGGTCTCCCAGATCTCGACGTTGCCGCCGGGTAGGATTTTTGCAGATGGTGACGGTGTCCTCGTCGCATTGGCTACCTCATTCTGGATTTCAAGGCCGGATAGTTCGAAACTAGTATAACTCAATCCGAACCCGAATTCATACGCCACGCTCTTATTCTTTGCATCGAACTCCTTATAATCAATCAACTGCCCTTCCTCGAAATCAGCTTGCCAGGCATCCGGGTCCGTGGATCTGACTAGCTCTGTGCTGTTTACGAGGAGCTTGGAGTAATCTTCTTCCTTGTTTGCAATGGTGTATGGAAGACGGCCTGAGGGATTTACGTCGCCCCATAGGATATCCACAATTGAATTACCAGTTTCTTGTCCGGGCATATGTGCGGCGAGGATAGCGGTGACGTTTGCGTTGTCTTTCCAGGGTAGGACGTTGGGTGCTGCACCGTGTAGGATAACGACTGTGTTCGGGCAGATTTTCGTAGTGCTCTCTACTACGACGGTCGAATTCCACTCAGCGATCAGCGAACTTCGGTCGTCGCCCTCGCTGGCCCAGGATTTTAGGAATACGATGCAGACATCTGGAGGCGCCGGCGTAACCGAAGATAATCCGCCATTGGAAATCGCAAAGTTGGATGTCATGTATTGAACCAGTGCGCCGTAGGACTGTCCGCGCGCCTTGATGGCTTCAAGGGGCGAAACAACGTACGTGAATCGTCCGGTTCCGGATCCACCGCCGACAGCCAAGGTCCCGATATCGTAGTTTCCGGATGCGAGACCCGAGGATAGTGAAAGCGTGTATTGACCTTGCGTAAAATCTGCGGCATCATTGCCGAAGACGCCGATGTTCTTGGGCTGTTTGAGAGGTAGCGTCGTGTTGGTGTTTTTAAGCAGGACAGTACCAGCAGCGCCGAGTTCGCGGATTAGAGAGGCGTGGTTCTCACGTACGTCGACTGTGGGACCCGTGGGAAATTCGTGAACCCAGTTTTGTTTTGGGAAGAAGCCGCCGGATGTGTATGTTGAGCCGTCGAGTTGTGGGTATCCGGAGTCTTGGCCTAGAAAGTAGTATGGTGTCATGATGCGAAGGATCATGTCGTCGAGTCTTTGGATGGGGAGTGAGCCGTTGTTTACACCCGTCGTGATGTTACCGCCGAAGTACGAGGGAGCGCCTCCAGTGAAGGCGATGCCGCCGGGCATGTTCATGTCCAGCCCTGCTTGGATAGCGGGAACGCCGGAGTGCGTGGCCATCCAATCGGACATCACGTAGCCCTGGAACCCGAGTTCGTCTTTTAGAAGGCCGTTGAGAGCTTTGGAATTCTGGCAGCCGTAAGACCCGTTGATACGCTGGTAGGAGCACATAATGCTTGCGGTTCCAGCACGGATGGCGTTGGCGAAGGGCCAGAGGTATGTTTCGTGCATTGTTCGATCATCGACGTTGGAAGAGAGTGATTCGACTTTGGAACCGTTGATGAAGGTGGGGTTCCGCTGGATTTCCTGTTCGTTCATGATGTAATGCTTCGTGCAAGCTTGCACACCTGCGTTTTGCATTCCGACAACAGTTTCCTCGACTAAGGCGCCGGAGAGATAGGAATCTGGAGAGAAGCCTTCCCAATTTCGGCCGCCGTAGGGAGAGCGTCCGAGAGGTCCAACGACGGGGCCAAGCGCGATGTGGGCACCTTTGCCTCTAAATTCTTGGGCCATGAGAAGACCACGTTGGCGGTTGATAGAGCGATCCCAAGAGGCTGCTGCGGAGACTCCAGCGGGGAAGACACTAGCGTATATAGCTTGGCGGATAGCGAGGGGGCCGTCTTGAAGGCAGAGACCACTGAAGTTGAGTCGTGGGATTGGTGCGATGTTGCCAACGCAAGGTCCCGGGGTGCCTTCCTCAGATTAGCATGAAGATGATGTAAGGATACAGGAGATATGTACCAGTTACCATATTTGCCTTCTCTTCCAGTGTAAGTTCATCGACGAAGGCTTGCGCCTTTTGGAGAGCTGCTTCCCATCCTCCAGCGCCGGTAATGTTTGCTGAGCATAATTATTAGCTTATCTTATCTAGAAGTCGCGTTTGGAGAGCGCCATGCTTGAAAGGGAGAGGAAGAGTGACACTCACGTGACGGGTACATTGGTGGACTTGTCTCGTATAGACTTCGATCAAAGCCAGCCACACCTACAATGGCGTACGCATACCAAGCCAATGCTGATAGCTGCCACATCTTGAGTACTGCGGTCTTAAGCAATTAAACTTACCGTTCTGCAGCGGATGAAAAATGCGTAGCCATCACCTCTCTTTAAATATAAGTGCTGACGAATCCATTACGGGGAGTTAGTTAAAAAGCCTGAATTCGGAGGCGAGCCGAGGCAAATTGCATCCAGTGGACTTAGAAATAGATAGTGGTACCGCATCATTGCATATCCGATGGGGTAGACGAGGATTCCACCCGGAGTAGCTAGCGTTGATATTGCATGGCGGGAGAGAGCCAGATCCGCATAGCCCTACAACATCGGTCCTGGCATACTAATTTAATCATAGGATCTAATAGAGGGTATTTAAAGCACCGATTGAGCCAGTCAGGATGACGGGAGTACGAAAATGCAAAAGTTCTCGTCGTATAATCGTATTGATTGCCTTGAGGTTGCCCGTCACCATCTGAACATGAGTGAGTGCAGGAAGTTGTCATCATTGCCCCGAGATCCCGAGCTGGTGGCGTCCGAACTGCATGTGCTTACAGAAAAAGCGGGTTTTGCTGCGCACAATTCATTTAGGGTGTTAGGTTCATGCGGAGAAAAAGTTGCAGCGAAAATATGTTTCGGCAATTGAGGCGATGGTGGACGTCGAAGCCTGCGGGGAAGACAAAGAGCGGAGCTCAAGCTTCTATGTACTTGGCATGCCTAATTCTCGGCGCCCGTTGCTCAGGACTCGGAGTTTTCTACAAGCAATGGTAGTAGTCCTTATGGGGTATAGAATTTGCTGGATGCGGTTGGGTTGCTAGCCATTAGATAAAGATCTAACGCGGGGAAATGTGGAGAGCAACCTCCCGAACGGCTCAACGTCGGTAAAGCGGTCTGGTTCGCTGCGCATCCTCCACAACGCCTCTACATTGGCCGGCCAGTATTCTGAATAAAGTTCCTGAGCCGTGGATTGGGTGCTTGCCAAACTCGTTTCGTCGTAGCGTCTGGAAAATCTTCGGCAACCTAAAATGTGAACTGTAGGATCGATTGGTCACTAAACCACCCCGAGGACGGTAGAGTTAGTATTGAGAATGCTATGCGCATCTCCAGCTGCCTAATTAGGGAAAATTGTGGAAGGAAATTGGGTCAGCGAACTCGCATTCGGTGAGAAACTTGAGTCGTCTCCGACGTTCACGTGCGGCGAGAGGACCGGCCGCGGTAAGCAAACTCACCCACTTCGTTATGATGACTCCGACAATTCGGCTCACAGAGCGGCAGATGGTCGGTGGAGGGTTGATGTGTACCCACCGTTGATGTCATTTAACGTTCATTGGCTGCGAACAAAGGACTTGATTGGCTGTGATGTCTAAAGGCGATTGGCATATGTCAATTAGAATAGCGAATGTTAGCAGTTTTCCCGTCAGTGCGCAAATTTAGCGTATGCAGAATTCGAGAAAATCTTGGCGCATGTCAATCGTTCGAATCTCACCCCAAAACCCCGCCAAAATCAGAGATTTTGTGAATAGAGAGCATATTGATCCGTACATGGGCGAAGGCCGTCGGCTAGTAAGTGAGGCTGTAGAGATAGGTGTACAGGCCTATACTAACGCTTTTTTTGGTGTTGTAGGGCCATGTTAGCTACCGTAAACCTGAGTAGAGCCCCCGTAGGCACGCGTCGTCCTAACCTGCCGCGAGTACCTCTTTCAAACGCGCCAATTACACCTATCTCATCAAAGCATGGTCAGCAGTACGCCCATAAGCGCTCCCAGGTGTATCACCTACTTATGCTTGGTACTCCGTTTAAGGAGATAGAGCAGCGCGCAGGCGTTAGTTACTCAATGGTGTACAATATCCATAGAAACCTGATAACGTACGGGTTAATACACAAGCCAAAGTTTTGAGCACTTGGGCGGCGTTCAAAATTCACGCGGGCTGACAGAGACGCGCTTTTCGACGAGTTGATAGAGCATGGGTGGCTGCACCAAGACGAGATGGTGGCCTGGTTGATGGCAGAGCGAGGCGTTACAGTTAGTCAGTCGACAGTCTCTCGAGCGCTGCAGGCAGAAGGGTGGAATAGGAAGACGCTGCGCTTGCTCTCTATGAATCGCAGCAAGGAGCTCCGCGACGACTATCGTAAGGCAGTCGCCCGGTACGTCGCTGACGAGCTGGTATTTATCAACGAGTCGATTTTTAATGAAAAGACTGGCTGAAGGCACCGCGCCTATGGACCTATAGGGCATGAGAACCAGTGGATTGGCGAAGCTCAGCGCGGCAAGTCCTAGTCAATTCTACCTGCCTATACACTCCGTCATAGATATCTCAATTGTACGGCTGTAAAGGAGGGCTACTTTAGTACAGATAAGTTAGTGGAGTGGCTAGAGACTCAGCTCTTGCCAGCAATCAATCATCAGCTTAAGAGAGCTACGTGTGTCGTTCTAGATAACTACTCAGTCCATTATAATAAAATAGTTAGCGAGATAATTAGACGGGCAGGCCATACAGTCTTATACTTACCACCATACTCGCCTGATTACAATCCGATTAAGCTCACATTTTCAGTATTAAAGGCTTGGATCCGTCGCTACTACTACTATCGTTGGCATCAGTATGAGAGCTTTGGGGCGTTCTTAAAATGGGCTGTAAAAAGAGCCATTATAATAGGTTTGCTGCTGAGCACTTTCAACACGCAGGTAGAGGAGAATTATATGTAGATAAAGTAATGCTTAACAAGGCAAGAGAGGTATTATGCGTGTACGAGAGAGGCGAGATAGACTCTCTAGGGTAGTAGCTTTATAATTTACTATACTCTACTTAATAGAGCACTTTAAGTAAAGCCTCTTTTATTTACTTGTATCTCTAGCAAAGCTCCAGCAGCAGCACCTGCCTTCTGCTGTCAAAAAACGCTCTTAAAGACTTTTAAGTAACGCCTAAAACTCCGTATAATCCCATCAGGTATACCACAAGCCTCACTAGTTACTAATTTATACAATTCAGATAACGTGCTCTCTATTGCCTGTAGGTCGTCAAGACTCCAGTAATATAATACTACAACATCTCTAGCGTGTATATAGTCAGCCCTACGAGCGTCTGTCTTCTGGCGGTTAATTAACCATATAAAGAAGCGCTCTACTAAATCAAAGTCGTCCTCAGTTATGTCAATAGAGCTCGATCTCTGCTGAGTAGATGGGTAATAGGCAAGGGCAGGCTAAGAGGCAGGTACTAACTATGGCAGAGGAACTAATACCTCTTATTAGTGCTAACGCTCAAGCTCTTGTCGCTCACGCTTAATCTTCTCTATCTCCTTTACTGCTTTTGCCTCTCTACGAGCCTCTGCCATCTCTTATTTAGCCTCCATTTTATCTTACATCATCTCCATTCTCTCCTCTATTCTTTTGGCTTGGTACATTATCTGCATCTCTTGAAGAGCCTGTCTCTAAGCCTCTAGCTGAGTCTCCATCTGCTGAGCTGGGGTCAATCGGTTCAACATAAGATTCCCTCGCTCAATAGGTCCTTTACTATATATACGACTTTTCCCAATATCAGTTGGCACCTCTTCAGAGATCCCTAGATCATCACGCTCAAGAGCTGACGCCCAGCTATCAATATCTAGTACATCAAGCTTAAAGTGTAGCCCTAGCCGTTCAGCGTTCTAGTAGCAGAAGTTATGGCGGTTATCACAGCTATTCTCAAGGCATCTCCACCAGTTATAAAACTTCTGTATGAAGTTGCCACACGCCTAATAGCCCTCAAGCTTCGTAAGAGCATTAATCTGCTTTAGCTACTTTGTTCGATCATTTCGCCCACTATCTGGAGTACTATTAACTACTGGAGAGTTTTACTGCGTCTTCTTCCTATCCTGCCTAGGTTTGGTAAACTCAGTAAGAGCTGCGCACTTAGCTCTAATCTCAAAAGTAATACGTACAGGCCAACCTTGATAGGTAAGAGCCTATAAGTCTGCAATATCAAGGATCCAGCCTAAGGTAAGGTCACTAAAGTCGTTAAAAGATTGACTATTGTTAACTCCTCTGCTAGCAGTTGACCTGATAATGACAGTACAAGAGTTAAACTTAACGTCCTTATCTCTAGTCTTCTCTTTAATCTTCGCGTTGACTAGCTCTTCTACCTAGTCAAGGCCTCTCTCATTCAAGATTGATCGCCTTAGGTCGCCCGATTTACTGTCATTGAAAACGCTGGCTTTATTAACCCAAATCTTTATCACGACGTTAGTAATATACTCTAACTCCACCTCACGATTTATTTGAAAGTCAATCTCTTCCTCCTCTATAAACTCTTGGGCAGTAAAGGTGTCAGGCGTCTCTCTACCGCGACGCCTCAGCTCTTGCTGTAAGTCTTTTTTTGTAATCTCTCAGCGCAGGCCTTTAGCTGACAGCGACGTCCCATCGTAACCGCGCGTACGCGGAGGTCCTACAGTACTCATCTGTCAACGAGGCAGGCGTGGAGTCGACTCGTCGTACGCCTGCTCATTCTCATCATCCATCTCCTCATTACTACCGCCCTCCTCCTCATCTCGTTGCAACTAATAACGCCCGCTTAAAAGCCTCATAAGGTGCTCCAGCTCCGCACGCTTCTCCTCTAACTGCGCAGCTAGACTGACTACAGGACACTTAGCGACCACAAAAGGATTAGAAGACTCTAGTCATTAAGCAGGTCGCTTCTTGGGACCTGGTAGTGGCCGGCCTGGAGTAGCTGCTCGAGCAGCTCGACCACCAGCTCCGCCTCCCCATAGCGATCGCCCCCCTCAAACAATAGGTGTACTACGCTCTTCAAAAGCGGCAAGTGTCTGGGTACTGCCTTTGTGGACTCTAGCTGACCGACGCGTAGCCATTTCAGTACGACGATGAGCAAAACGGTGGAGAACGCGGAATCTCTACACCAAAAAAAGCGTCAGTATAGGCCTGTACACCTATCTCTACAGCCTCACTTACTAGCCGACGGCCTTCGCCCATGTACGGATCAATATGCTCTCTATTCACAAAATCTCTGATTTTGGCGGGGTTTTGGGGTGAGATTCGAACGATTGACATGCGCCAAGATTTTCTCGAATTCTGCATACCGGATTTTACCGCGTAACGCCCGGTCCCACGTGACGCACGTTTTTGGCTCATCTCAGACGTGTGAACATGAAGCTTTTGAGCCACATAAAATTGATAAAATTGTACAATTTTTTAGAGTAATAAATTATCGATGACGGAGAAGCTTATAAGCTATTCAAATTAATTGCGATATCGCTGTGGGAGAACTATTTTCTGCCTGTGACGATTCTGTACAGGAGTTGCCTCCACCACTTCATTAGCAGATGCACCCTCAATTTTTTCATCCGATTTACTTATAATAGGCCTGATAGCCTTCCGCTTATCCTTCTTCGCTTGTTGCATATCTTTTTGGAGCTGCTTTTCAGCCTCTTTGGCGTATTTTGCCTCTTCCTTCTCACGTCGCTTTTTCTCCTGCTCAAACAACCTCTGCGCTTTCACATTAGCCCTTATAACCTTTCTCTCTTCTAACAAATGCTGCTTTTCAGCCTTCTCCTGTTCCTTACGGAGTTTATCTTCCTCTTTTTAACGGCGTTTATCATGGAGGTCTTATTTGGCAGCATGAAGTTCTCATAAATATTGTCTTCAAAGGAATGATTGCATTGATTCTTTTCTGAAGGTAATGACTGCTTAAATACATAATAATCAAATAGGCAGTAACGACATTACGAATTCCTGGTGATTTGGAATGCCGTGGTGGCGCTCGTGGTGGCAAAGTGGCAAAGTGGCAAAGTGGCAAAGTGGCAAGGTTGTCCATTCTAGTTTTACCAACAGTTTATCCTCTGCCTTCTTCTCTTTTTAGGCCTGTCGATCACGTGCTTGCTGTACTTTGTTGGGGCTCTAAAATATCACATTACTCTCCTCCTCACCCTGTATTTTAAGTAGAAGAGGTTTGCCACGCTTTCTACGCTTCTTCTCATTAATAAGTGTCTTTTTCAAGCCCTGATTCTGCATTTTAAGAAGCATGTTTTCGACCGTCAAAGCGTGAATCGTGTTGTTAAGCTGTTTGGCCTTTTTATCGCAAACGTCGTTAACAACCTGGTGTAATAGCTTCTCAATGCGGCGCCAATCTTCAGCCTTAAGTATAGAGTTAGTAGATAAGCTTAATGAAGGCCTTAAAGCATTCAAATCACTAAACTTTTTAATAACACGCATTGGATCGAAAGGATGTAAACTAGTGTTTTTGAAGCTAGAGAGAATATTTTTCTTAGTAAAAGTGCGCTTGTACGCCACCCAGAAGAAGCAGAAGAAGTCTCTTTTAGTTATGCTAGAGAATCCCTAATACTTGTCTATAAACACTTCGAGTTCTACCGTGTAAGCTGTTGAGAGAGGTTTAAAAAAACAAACATCCAAAAGCTATAGCGTATGTGTTGAATAAGGTAGGTATATTACCAGTAGAATCTTATTTTTATCGTAGTATTCGATAAATCGTATATTTACGTGAGATCTATAGCTGTTGAGGATAAGGAGCCTGTATTACCTTTATATCTTCTCTTTAGTCTCCTAATTAAACACCTAGGTAAGCTATGTATAGCCTATATCCTTATTAGTCTACCTACTAGGAGATAAAGTAAAGTAATACTTATAAAGCAAAGGATTAAAATCCTGTAACTAAGTGTCTTATACGTTTCTAGAGATAGCCTGATATATAAGACTTAGCATAAGAGAGGTCCTGTCGGCGCATATATATGTAATATATATAATCTACTTATAATTGCTATCTTAGATTATCTTTTTTACCCCCCCTTTCTTATACTGCTGTTTTGAGAAGATTCTTTTTATTCTAGTAAGCACCCTAATAAGGAAGCCTTTCTTATTCATATTATATATAAGCTATAGATTCACATTGTACTGAGCAATCTTCCTCTCTAATAAATCGAAATATAAGGTATATTTAAACACTGAATTAGCCCTCTTATATTCCTTGTCCATTCTATCAGTCTACTTTAAGAAAATTGAGTAATTATGTCTCTTTAAAAAGCGCCTAGGCTAGTGTTTTCCTACCGGATGTCCACATATTTCCTTTACGAAATTTTGCAACATATGGTGTGTAGGAGGTAGCCCTCGTTTACAGAGATCATCGATATATTATAGAAGCGATTTCTCTTGCTGATCGTTGAGATGTTGCTGGTTTTCGTGCTTTTCTTCACGAGAGCGTTGCACACCGCGAAAACGTTTCGAGAGCGTTAATCGGTCGCAGCCATATTTGTTCGCTGTCGCAGTAAAATTAACTTTTTCTCTAGGTTCCAAGGATTTTAATTCATCCAGCGCGAGCTCGAGAGGGCTCATTTTAGTGAAGATAGGATTATGTCAAAAATTTGGTGTTGGTAGCGATTTCGCTTAAAAATCGTGCGTCACGTGGGAGCGGGCGTTACGCGGTAAAACCCGGTACGCTAAATCCCGCCACCGTGCACACACAAACATCAAAATTCGCCAACCTTCAAATCGGCATAACTCCACCAAAATGGACCCTATTGAGGCCGCGCTTGCTGATTTAGAATCGCAAAATCCTCCAAATTATTCTGCCACTGCGAGAAAATACAATGTCGGAAGATCTACCCTGTCGCGCCGCCACAGAGGTCTTGCCGTCTTCTGAGAAGCCTACATCGAAAACATCAGTATTCTCACTAAAGAGCAGGAGAATAATCTCATCTCATACATAAAAAAGCTGACAGAGATGAGCCTTCCTCCTACCAATAAAATAGTGGAGAATTTTGTACACGACCTTGCTAGACATTAGGTTCATAAAAACTTTGTTACAGACTGGTAGCAGAAACTCTCTAACGTCCTAGGGTCTTCCTACCTTACGCCAATCGATTTAAACCAGACAAAAGCTGATAATAATTTCCTGTACAGTCGGTATTTTAGTTTAGTAGAGAAAAAAATCGCTAAATATAATATCTAACTATATAATATATACAATATAAATGAAAAGGGCTTTTGTATTAAGGTGCTTAATAAGCTAAAAAGAATCATCTATAAGCTTAGGCCTCTGCATCACGTGTGGTGCTAGGTTCGTTCTAGAGAAATAACTCTACAAAAAACCTAAGTACTAAGCAGAGATTTAGAAAAAGTTTATAAAAGAAATATTATAAACTTATTAACTTTAAAGTTTTATAACTTTAGTATAATAACATACTTTTATATAATTTAATATAACAAAATATTTTAATATATTTAAAAAATACGTTTTTAAAAGTAATAAAAAATTAAAGTATACTTATTTAAAATATTATATAAAATAGTTAATTAATATTATATTAGTTACTTTACTAATTTTATTTATTTACTATACCTATTATTACAGCTAGCATGAATCTATAGGTAATTATAAATAGTTATAAGTAATAAGATACTATATTAGAACTACTTTAGTATAAAAAAAAGAAAAAAAAGTATAAAAAGAAAAAGAAATAGGGCTTTTATGAAGTACTTTTAGTATATACATAAAAGTATAGTATATAATTTATAAATATAATAAGTAACTTACTTATAAGATTTTTTATATAACTATAAAATATAGCTATAGTATATAATAAGTTATTACATTACTTTCTTTTAAAAGAATAGAATTATTCTTAATCCTGTAGAAAATAGTAAAAATAAAAAAATAAAGTAAAATACAGACTTTTAGTCTCTATATTACTTTTTTATTTTTTTTAGTTACTAAATTGTTTTTTTCTGTTAGTTCTAGCATTTTTTTTATTAATAAGTTCATAGCTAAGCTTTTAAGTATATAAGTAGATAATAAGCTTTCTAAATTAAGTTAATAAGCTTTTTTTTAACTATTAGTTCTACTTATTATTCTTTACTAATTTATAATAAAGCTAAAAAGTATTACTAAAATAGTTAACCTATAGAATATACTTTATAAGCTTATATAGAGTCTAATTATAAATAAGTATTTTAAGCTTTTTTTCTGTACTACTTATAGCTATATTATAGTTAATAATAAGTAAAAATTTATTATAAGTAATAATTATAAATAAGAAGTAATAAACTAACTAAAAGAAGATTATTAGCTATTAGTAAAAAAGTATATATAGAAACTTAATACTAGATAAAAAGTAGAGTAGATACTTTATAAAGCTAAGTAAAAAATAAAACTTTTAGCTAATATTATTAAAGTAATTAATAAAACTAATAGTAAAAAAAATTTATAATATTTTACGTATAAAGTTATAAGTATAATATAGGTAATTAAAAATAATAAAAGCTAAGTAGCTATAGTAGGCCTAAGTATTAGTAAAATATAAATAAAGAATTTACTAAATAAAAGGTGTTTCTTTTAGCTTTTAAATAGTTTCTCTTTTTATATTTATTCTTTTATTCTAAGAGTAACTCTCTAAAATTGTTATCTAATAAATTAGTTAAACTATTTTTTATTACATTTTATATTATTAAAATAATTATGTAAGTAATTATTATATATTCTTATATTATTACTAAAATATTTAACTTAGTATATATTTATACTTACTACGTTAAAGAAACCTATATATTATCTTTTTATAGTATAGTAATAAAGGCTATGTAATATACTATTATATAAAGACTTTAGGTATATAAAAGCTATAGCCTGTTTTATAATATTATAAGTACTTATAAGTTATATAAATTATATATAATAATAATAAGCTTAAGTAGTTTAGCTTTAATATTAGTATTATTTATAGTTTAAATTATATAGCAGCAATAGTAGCAGATTTTAGAGCTATAATAAATAATTATAAAGTTAAAAAACTAAGCTAATATAAAAGTTTATATATTAAGTACTAAAGTATAATTACTAAAAACATTTAACAGGGCACGTAAACACTTTAAAGGATTTTTAACAAAAATAAAAATATATACCTACTTTAATAAAAATATCTTTTTTAAGAATTAAAATAGAATTCTTGTAGTTGGTATAAATATAAAAGAAAAAACTATAGACTAGTTTAAGCTCTTAGCTAGAAACTATATAAATAAGAAAACTAAAAAAACCAAAATAATTAATAAAATAAAAATAGTATTTAAAAGTTATAATAACTTCAAAACACAAATAATAATAGTTTTTAGAAAAATTAATAAGAAAAGAACTATAAAATAAAAGATACAAAACCTTAAATAAATAAAATTAGTTTTAGTATATACTATAGAATTCTAATAGCTATAGTTATAAATTAATATACTATTAATAGCAGCTTAATATACTAGACTTAAGAATTAAATTAAGAATAAATTAGCTAAAAGAAATTAACTAAATAATCTTTATACTTTAGTAGAGTTTATTATATAAATAGATAATTAACAGTACAAGCAAGAATTAAAGTATAAAAAGAGTTAAGTAATAATTATAAGAAAAAAGAAGACGTTAACACAACAAAGTTAAGTATATAATAAAATAAATATTAATAAAATCTAGATAAAGAAACTTAAACTATAAAAAGAATTAAAAAGTAGTTTATAACTTAAGAATGTAGAAAGCAGCTTAATAAAAAAGCATATCTAAAATATAGTAATATTAAATACTTTATAAAAAAATATCCAGATAAGAAAGTAGGAATTATAATAGTTAAAATAAAATTTAAGCTTATAAAATAAAACCTATAGTAAGAAAAAACCTTATTAGTTTAAGTTATTAATAAAAGACTTAATAACAATTATTATTAGATTTATAGATTAGAAAGGTATTATAGAAAAAATTATAAAAAATAGTATTAGAAAATAAAGTACTAACTAATAGATAGCTAGTAATAATTAAAAAAGATACTATAAAAAGTAGTAAAAAAACAGTACTATATAGTAAACATAAACACTTAATTTATTATACTTTAAGAAATTAGTAAAAAAAGATAGTTATTTCAGAAAATTTAATTTTTAATATATGAAACTTTTAGAATTATAATAATAACTATTTAGCAAAGACTAAATAGTAATAAATGTTAGATTTATAAATTAGACTAGTATTTTAGAAAAAATTATAAAATCAAGCATTAAAAGACAACACTAGGATAAGAATTTTATAATTTAAAAAACTAGATTACTAGAGTAGTATTTTTACAGCATAATAGTCTTATAAAAAAATTATTATAATTTCTAATAGAGGTTTAGTAAGGAAAATTATATAAAATTAAAAACAAAAAAAATACAGCTTAGTTTAATAGAAATAAGAAATTAAGCTAGAAAGTAAGAATAGTAAATATAATAAAGTAAAAACATTTTTACCTACTATATAAATTAAAAACACTAATATCTTTTAATAATAAAGGAATTAGAAATATTAAATTTATAAGTTAGTTAACTATATAGAAAAAGCATGCACATAAGTAATATATTTAATTTAAATAAAGAAACTAAAAGAATAGAAAATATATAAAAAAGTAGTAAAAAATAGAAACTAAATAAATAAATACTAGAGACTCTAAATACTATAATTAATATAAAAAATAATAATATTTAGTAAGACTATTAATATAGACAGTAATACTAGAAAGGGTATACACTAAAATACAAATACTATAGAAAAAAAAATAGTATTAAAATAATATATAGTATTATAAACTCTCTTATAAAGAATACTTTCTAGAATAAAAATATTTAGTTTATAGAAACAAAGTAAAAAAAGAGTATAATAAAATATTATATTTAGTATACTATTATAACTATTACTCTATATATATTAAATAGAAGTACTTTAATTTAAAAAAATAGAATAAAAAGTACAGCATATATAATTTTATATTAAAAAACTAGATAACTACTAGTAAAAAGCTTAAGCTAATAATATAACTATTTAAACTCTTAAATTATAATAAGTGTAGTAAGAACTATGTTTTTATTTTAGTATAAGAGTAAATAGAAAATCTCTAAAAGTACTAGTAAATAGTAAAGTAAATAAAACGTTTATTTTAAATTAATAAATAAAATAAAATAACGTATTATACTAAGAAAAAACGTATTTAGTAAAGGTAAGATAAGTAAATAATAGTATAGTAACTTTTAAAAAGAGTTTAATTAACTTAAAGACTATAGTAACAGAACTAAAAGTAGTAGACTATAAAAATATCTACTATATTAATATTCTAAATATAAAAGAGCTAAATATAATTCTAAAATAAAATTAACTCTTATTACATAATTTAATAATAAATTAGTAATAAAAAACTATTTAATAGTATAATCTAGTAAGAAAAGTAGTATAAATATAAAAACTAAATATAATAGAAAAATACTTTAAAATAAAAAGAATCTTATATAAAACTATATAACAATTATAATAAAAATAACTATAGAATATTAGAGTAGTATGAATTTAAAAATAAGTCTTAAACACTACTAAAGCCTAAATACCTTAAGAATATAAAAAATTTATATATTTATTTAGTAAGAATAAAAAGAATGCACTACTAAAGTATTAATTTTAAAACTATAAAATACTAGTTAAAAATAAAAAAAAAAGCCTTAAACTAGAATTAATATATTCTCTATTATAAGTACAGCAGAAAGAATTGAAATAGTATATTAAAAAAAACCATAAAAAAGAATATATATAACTAAGTAAAAGCCTAATAGCTTTATTAATATTATTTATACTTAAGAAGAATAGAAAACTATAATTATATATAGATTTTAAATAACTAAATTAGGCTACTACTAAGAATTAATATCTATTACTATTAATTTAAAAGCTAATAAATAGACTCTAAAAAGCTTAAGAATTTAGTTTATTTAATATTTATAAAGAATACTACAGAATTTAAATTAAACAGAAATATAAAGAGTTAATAACCTTTAAAATAAAATATAAACTCTTTAAGTACTATATTATATTGTTTAAATTAATAAATATGCTAGTAACTTTCTAGGTAGTTATTAATTATATACTTTATAAATACTTAAATGTATTTATAATAGTGTATTTAGATAATATATTAGTGTATATAAATAGAATACTTAAGAAGTATAAAATATACGTTAAAAAAATCTTAAAGAAGCTTTAAGAATATAACCTTTTTATTTAGCCAGAAAAATATAAATTTCATGTTATAAAAATAGAGTTCCTGGGATTTATTATTTTAAGAAAAAAAATCTAAGTAAATTTAAATAAATTAATAGAAATACATAATTAACTAATACTAATAATAGTTTAAAAAAATATAGTCTTTCTTAAAATTTGTAAATTTCTATGGGAAGTTTATAAAGAGATATTTAAAAATTACAATATCTTTAATAGAGTTAACTAAGAAAGATAATGAATTTAGTTAAAAGTAAGAATAGTAGAAAGTATTTAAAAAACTAAAAAAAAACGTTTACTTAAATACTAATATTAAAATATTTAACCTAGAATTACTAATTATACTAAAAATAGATGTATTTAACTATGTAATAAAAGTAGTTTATAGTTAAAAACATAGTAATAAATATTTCTATTCTATAGACTATTTATTAAAGAAACTTACAAAAGCTAGGTTAAATTATAATGTTTATAATAAAAAGCTATTAGTAGTAGTAGTAGTAGTAGTAGTAATAGTAGTAGTAGTAGTAGTAGTAATAGTAGTAATAGTAGTAATAGTAGTAGTAATAATAGTAGTAGTAGTAGTAATAGTAGTAGTAATAATAATAGTAGTAATAGTAGTAGTATTTAAAAAATAATAAATTTACTTTAAAAAAGCTAAGTATTAAGTAGAGGTCTTTTTAGATTATAAGAACTTAATAAACTTTACTACTATAAAAAAGCTAAACTAAACACAAATATGCTAATTAAAAATACTAGCTATTTATAATTTTAAGATATTTTACTAAAAAGAATTAGAAAATAAAGTAGCAAACGTACTTAGCTAATAACTAAACTATATAGAATAATATAAACTAATACTAAATATAGTATTAATAATAAAATTAGACAGATCCATAAGTTATAATTATCTAAAAATTATAATAGTTATAAGAGTTAAAAATTACTAAACAACAAGAACTTAAGACTTTAAGTAATAAGATTCTAGAAATCCAGAATTAAAACTTATATATATAAATAAACTTATTTATGTGCTAAAAAAGCTATATAAAGAATTAATTATTAAAAATTACAAAGCTATTACATACGGATATTAAGGAATAGAAAAGACTATAAAACAAATTTCTAGAAACTTCTATATTAAAGGGTTGAAATAAAAAGTAAAGAAAGTAATTAAAACTTATCTAAAATATAAGAAAAATAAATTAGTATAATATAAGTTTTATAGACTTTTATAACTACTAAAAGTACTAAAATAGCTATAGTAGTTAGTTTTAATAAACTTTATTATAAAATTACTAGTATTTAAGAAACTAGGAATAAATAGAAAATATAAGGTAATACTTATTATTATAGAAAGGTTAACTAAGTATATATATTTTAATTTAATAGTTATAAATTTATTAGCAAAAGAACTAGTATATAAAATCTTAAAAACAATAATCTTAAAACATAAATTACTTAAAAATTTTATTATTAGTTAAGATAAATTATTTATATTGTACTTTTAGAAAACCTTATTAGCTAAGTTAGAGTTAAAAAATAAGCTTTTAATAAGCTTTTATTTTTAAATAAATAAGTAAACAAAATACACTAATTAAACTACAAAGAGTGCTAATAAAATAAAAGTTAAAAAACTAATTCTTAAAAAAAAAATTAAGTTTTTCTATTATATAAAAATCTAAAAACTAAAAGACTAAGTAAGAAACTAGATTATATTTAGATTAGAACTATTTAAAATTAGTAAAGTTATTAAATTAGTTAACTATAAACTAAAACTACTATAGAACATAAAATTTATTTAGTAGTTTATATATTACTATTTAAACTAGTACTACTAAATATACTAATAGTAATAAATATAGATATAAAGTTATACTAACTAGAGTATAAAGTTAAAGAGATTTAAGAACTATAATAATTTAAACATTAGTAGAAATACTTAATTAAATAAAAAAACTATAGACTAGAAAAAAATACCTAAGAATTTATTAAAAACTTAAAGTAATATTCTAAGATAATTAACTAGTTTTGTTTAGAAAATTTAGTAATATTAGATTTTAAACAGAAGTCTACACAGCTTTCTAATTAAAAGAAATTAATAAAAAAGAATTAGTAAAAGCAATAAACAAAGATGTTATAAATTATAATAATTTAAAGATTTTTTATTTTTCTTCTTTCTTTAGAATTTGTATTTTCTTAATTAAAGTAAGCTTATAGGTAAATAGTTTATACTTATAATTATTATTAAAGTAAACTACTTATATAGTTATTACTAATAGAATTAAGTTTTTAGCTTAAAATCTTAAGTAAGCTCTAGCTACTCTTAAAGCTAATATTTCTTAATAAAAAATTTATTAAACTCTTAAACAAAAACTACTAAATTATATTTCTAAAAGTATTTAATGCACTTAAAATAATAGCTAGATAAAAAAATTTATAAAGTAATAAAAATCCTTTTTCTTACATAGACTACACAGAGTTGGCATGGAATAATTATAATTCTAAATTAATTTCATAAAATAATAGTTACAAATAGTTAAAAATTTAATCTTAGGTATTATTAAAAGAAAAGAGGAAAAAAGATTTTAGAAATACTTATAACATTTCTAAGAGAACAGGCTTTTCTTATACTTAAAGTCTAAAATAAAAAAAACTTTTAAGCTAAAAATTTAAAAAGAGAGCAAGTATTATAGTTAGTAATAAATATTTATTTATTATAAGTAATAATTATAAATAAAAGATAGTAAACTAACTAAAAGAAAATTTTTAGCTATTAGTAAAAAAGTATATATAAAGACTTAATACTAAGTAAAAGGCAAAGTAAACACTTTATAAAGTTAAGTAAAAGATAAGGCTTTTAGCTAATATTATTAAATTAATTAATAAAGCTAATAGTAAAAAAAAACGTAATATTTTACATATAAAGTTATAAATATAATATAGGTAATTAGAAATAATAGAGACTAAACAACTATAGTAAACCTAAATATAAATAAAATATAAATAAAGAATTTACTATATAAAGAGTATTCCCTTTAGCTTTTAGATAGTTTCTTTTTTTATATTTATTCTTTTATTCTAAGAGTAACTCTCTAAAATCGTTATGTAATAAATTAGTTAAACTGTTCTTTATTATATCTTTATATTATTAAATAATTATATAAGTAATTATTATATATTTTTATATTATTATTAAAGTATTTAACTTAGTACGTACTCATACTTACTATGTTAAAAAAATCTATATATTATTATTTTATAGTATAGTAATAAAGGCTACGTAATATATTATTATGTAAAGACTTTAGATATATAAAAGCTATAGCCTATTCTATAATAAGCTACTACTAATATTACTTATTATGCTATATTATTTAAGGCAAGGGAGAAAAAATAGTACCTATAACTAAAAATATAAAAGCTAGACTAAGACTAGTAATAGTTATTACTAGATTAATAAAACTTACGTGTGTGCAGTAATGTCTTTTTCTTTCTAAGTCTTTTATTTTTTATACTTATATATAAGGGCGTCAGCAACTATATTTACTAAATTAAGTTAGTAAATAATATAGAAATAGTAGTTAGTAAACATATTTACTTAGTAAGCTTATCGTTAATTAAGTAGATACTTAGTGGTAAAGTACTCTAAAGTATAATAGTTAGTAATTACTATAAAAGATGTCGTTTACAGACCTATTAACTATAGGCGTTACGGCTCTAAACCTTATACTACTACTGGCATTTCTTTGTTATAAATTTCGTATTGCATCTTAGCTTCGTGCATGACCTTTGAGTAGAAGGCTATAGGCTTTTAAGTTTTGTTATTTTGCTTCTAGGTTATTACACTGGTAAGTACTCTATTGCTTGTATTAGTCTCTATTCGGGTTTAATAGTAGAGCAAGTAGTAGGCTAAAATACTACTTAATATTACTAAAGCTTTAGCCTCTTTAAATGTTTTGAACTTAGTGTTACCCAAAGGATGCCATGCGCCTTTTTAAGTAAGCTTTGAAAGTAGTCTAACAATTTGTTTATAGTCTTTTAAGAAAACTTGGTAGAAATTGTAAAAGCTGAGAAAAGACTATACACCCTTAAGCATAGTTGGTAGCTCCTAATTCTTAATAGCAGCAACTTTTTCAGGGTCCATAGCGACTCCTAAAGTGCTGACAATGAATTCAAGAAACTGGATGGACGTGACATTAAACTTACTTTTACAGATATTAACTGGTAGACTAGCCTTACCTAGCTGTTTAAGCACCTTACAGACGTGCATATCATGCTCCAATAGGTCTTCTAAATAGATAAGGATATTATTCATGTAGGCAGTATAAAAGTCGTTAAGATAATTGAATAGAACGCTATTAATATATTATTGAAAGAAGGCAGGTCCATTATAAAGGCTAAATGGCAGCACGCGGTATTTATAGAAGCTGTACTTTGTTTGAAATGTGGTAAGATTCTCTACTAACTCTTTTAAACAAATATGATAAAATGCTTGTCTAACATTCAATCAGGTGAAAATGCACACGCGAGCGAGCCGGGCCAAGGTCTTTTAATGAGAGGAAGTGGGTAATGGTCTTTTTTAGTGATAGCATTAAGCTTCTAATAGTTGACATAGAAGTGCCACCCCCTTCCAGGCTTCTTGGTAAAGAGAACCGGCGCAGCAAAAAGTGCATTGCTTGGAACTATAAAGCCTTTCTGTAAATTATCTTGGAAGTGGGCTTTGATAAGCTTTAGCTACTTGAGTAACATGTTATAGAGAGAGCTTGGAGAGAGCTTCTTGTTGGCATCTCCTTCTAGGATAATGTCGTGGTCAACACCTTCACGATATGGCGGCAAGGTGTTAGATGCTGCTTGTGAGAATACCTAGTCTAGATTGCTTTAAGCTATGAGAAGTTTTTTTCTTAATAAGCCTGTGCAGCTCTTTAGCATCATTTATTAGTATGTCTTTTTAACAATGGTTGTTGATAAGCCTGTTAATTTTGTATATGCTAGTTGCTTCCACTATTACCCCTTTTTTTTTTGCGCCTTGTAGAAGGAAATGTCCTTTGAGTAAAGTAAGGTTAATTGCAGCACCATAGCATTGTGTAGGGGTAGTTTGTTTCCTTCTAATTGTTAGTGGAGACTTGGCTGGCAATTAAGAGTATAGCTGTTTATTTATCTTATGTAGGTTGTCGCGCTGGTTAATTTGCCATAAAGTACGTCTTCTTGGTGCAAGTGTGTTGAACAGCTTGTTTTGTTTATTGGTATCCTCTTGGTGTATTGGATTGATTGCTGGCTTGGTAAATGCCTTACTAGGTATTATAATGTTGTGTTTAGCATCAATTTTGGTGTCTTCAGGTCAGACTATGCGTCGATTAATTGGATCTAGTATTGTTCTTGTTGATTTGATCCATTTTCGGCTAAAAATTAGGTTGTGATGTTTAGTATTACAAAAGATAAATTATGTGGCGGTGTGATGCCCATTTATTACTAGATTAGCTGAAAAGAACTGATTGACTACGCCTATTAGCTGATTATTGTGCCCGGCAACAGGAATGCCTTTCTGTGAATGATGGAACCTGGGTTGAAGGCGTTTCTTAATAACTTGGTATAGTTGAGGATGGATAAAAACCATTTCTCTAGCTCTGGTGTTTAGTAAGCTAAAGAGATTGATACCTACGCTACTTAAAGCAACTCGACACTTCATTGTAAGAGCGGGACCACCGATTATGTTACTTAGCTATATGGGTACACTAGATGCTCCAGGAGGGTACTTTAGGTAGGAGACTTTGCCTAGAGTAATTCGTTTCCCAAGCTTTCGTCTAGTTCTAGGGCATTGTCTGAGTACTCGATGTGCTCTTCTTAATCGACTGCTTTGCTCTTGATTCTCTTAAGCGTTAAGTAATCGCACGAGAGATGACTGGGTTTGCCACAGCTATAGCAGGTTTGCTTGGTAAGCAAGGCTGGGGTAATTGCTAGTTTAACGTCGAAAGCCGGCACAGGCTTGCTCTTCTTGATGCTTCTTGACGGGCTTCTCTTGGCTTGGAGCAGCGCTCTACGCTCTATATGCTTGCGGTTGGATTAGGCTAGCCCTCGTGCCATGTGCTGAGCCTTATTGCAGTACATCTTGAAGGTGTAGTACTCCTGGGCGTATTTGCTTTCCATATGCGTACGTAGCTCGCTGTACAGCATTTTATGGAGGTCTTCCTTCTACTAGTCTTGTGGCGTCCTGGCGAGATTGGTAAGCCACATGAAGTTTACTAGGAACTAGTTGAAATCGTCAGAGGGCTTTATCCTGAGAGACTTGAGCTCTTGTTGTACCTTAATGTGTTGGTCAGGGTCTTCAAAGACGCTCTAGAGGTACTGTATTACGTCTTCCACAGCAACCTTTTCTCCTCGGTCTTCTCTGGCATCCAGGAGGGGGTTAAGAAAGTCGCTGGTTTTGCTGGCGATGCGAGTCTAGATATAAGCAATTCGTGCTGCTTCTGTAGCATCTGGATCGTCGCACTTATACTAGTTGGTGTTAAGCTTGAGCTTGTTTCTCATCTGCTTGTTCCAGTTCTTGAAGGTCGGGTTGACGCCATTGTCGAGAATAGGCGGGTCAGGGAATTTGGCAGACTTCTTGCCCTAGAAGATGCTTAGATGGGCAGCGTATACTAACTCTGGGGTTGTCCGTTCTTGTCAGGTGGCTGCACCTAGCGTATGATGCAGGGTAGGGCTTGATCCTCTGTGAAGAGAAGGGAACCTGGCATTCTGGCGTGTCTGTTGTTACTTGGCAGGTTGTAATAGAGTTTCAAGAGCCTCAAAGATTACTTCTTCTTCTTCTTCCTCCGGTGGTTGAATCAGCTTTGACTGATATCAAGCTTTTACAGCCTTCTCTACTTAAGTCTTCACTTTGGATGGACACAGGGCTTCTGCAATCTTGCTCTCAGCATGTAGGGCATTATTAGCAATGCGGAACAAAGTGTCGGTCTGCTACTCTAGTACTTTGATATAGAGAATTTGCGCATGAAGCTTGTTGGCAATCTCTGTTGGATCCATTTTAACTTATGTGGCGATGTCGATAGTAAGTGTTTCTCCTTGGCCATTCTTAGAACGCTTCTTGATGGTTATAGGAATGCTCTTGTCTCTTGCTTGCTTTTTTAGACGTTTGAGCTTGCCTCATCGATCGTCTTCAAGCTCTTTTGTCGATATATAGAAGTAATGTAGGGTGTCTTTAGGATAAAGATTAATGTCTTCATTAATGCCGATGCTTGGGAAGGCCCTCAGCTCCAGAGCGATTGCTTTCACCATTTTGTCCTTGCCTTGCACCACTGCAGAGTTCACAGGAATTACCACGAGGTTTAACGTTTTTAACTACACAAAGCAATTTGATGGCTACTATAACTCAGCAGGCTTGCAAGCGGGGGCCTGGGAATATAGATCGTCCTAACTTAGTTTACAACCGGGCAGTACTAGCAGTGCTTGGCTTTTTAGCTCTTACTCCTTCCTCTCCACTCAGCCGCCTCGTGACGCGCACTGAGATTGTATGAATAGGCCGTCCGCACGCTACAGACGTAGTGATGCTTGTTTGTAGGTTACCGCTAGTTACTGAGTTGGCGTAATAGCGCTTGTCAATAGGTTGCTGTCGTCGTCGTCACGATAAGAGCCTGCAGGAAGTGCGTCTTCTAAGAATAATTAGTAAATAAGTGTTTTAGTAAGAGCTCCAGAAGGTCCATTATCTAGAGATAACTAGAGAGGGTATTGTGGTAAGAGCTCCTAGAGCTAGCTGCTTACTACTCTTTAGAGATGACTAGAGGTTCAAATACGATAAGAGCCTATTATAGGTTAATTACTTTTGTCCACTAATTTAGGGCTTCGTTACACTACTTTATAGTATAATTGGGGTTGCCTATTACAGTAGAACTTGAAAAGAGTGAGAAAAGTCGTTAGTACTGCAAACTACATTTAAGCACTTAATTTAACTAATATTATGTCGCCTTCACAGGCCAAAGAAGGGTGATACTAAAGTAATATCACGGCTAGCATAAACCCATAGGCAATTGTAAGTAGTTGTGAGTAATAAGGCGCTGTATTAGAGCTACTCTAGTAAAAAGAAAAGAAAAAAAAAAAGAGTATAAAAAGAAAGAGAAATAAGGCTTTTATAGAGTACTCTTAGTATATATATAAAAGTATAGTATATAACTTACTTATAAGACTTTTTATATAACTATAAAATATAGCTATAGCATATAGCAAGTTATTACACCTATAACTTAAAAACTTTAAGAAACTAGTTATAAAGTAACTTTATTTTATAACTTAAGTTTTATATATACTATAAAACTTAATAATAGTAAAAAAATTACTAGTATAAATTAAGTTTTAAAAAGTTTATTATACTTTACTATACATTTAATATAAAAGAAATTACAAAAAGTAACTTTTAAATATATATAAAAAAAGTATAAAATTAGATATTTTTAAATAAAAAGTTAGAACTTAACTAGGTTTTAATAAAGTGTAGAAAAAAGCTTAAAAATTTATACTTAATTTCTTTTTATAAGAAATTAGTATAAAAGCTTAAAAAACTATTAAGTAATTAATTTAAATCTTTTTTATATAAAAAAGTACCTAAGAATTAATACTTAGTATAATAAAAAAGTAAGTTTAATAAATAGTTTTTACTTAACGTTTTTCATAAGTGAGTGAACTATACAAGTGAGTGAACCACTTTTACCAAGAATTACCTTTTCTTTAATAACTTTACGAAAACTTAATATTATTTAGTCAAAATTTAAAATTGGCTTTTTAGATATTAGATACACCTAGTATTAAATTTGCATTCTAATAGTCTTATGTAATTATGAGTTATTACGCTTAGAATCTACACTACTTTAAAATAATGTTTAGCTATTTATATTTATAATATTACTTAATAATAAATTATAAAAACTTAAATACAAGGTATTAGCACTTAAATCTATAATATATTAGAATTTTAAAGCTATATTATTAGTAGTTTTTAAGATATTAAAAAGTGGGGGCTAAAATTTCCCCTTATATAAAGATCTTAAAAACCTACTTATTTTATTACTATAAAAGCATAATATAGTCTAAATTATATATAAAATAGCTTAAGTTTAATATCTATAGTTTCTTATTTAATAGTTATTAAAATATTGATAGCTAAAAACTAAATTTTTAAAAGGTAAATCCTAAGCTTAATAATTTGTAATTACGTAAGACTATTAGAATGCAAATTTAATACAAGGTGTATCTAATATCTAAAAAGCCAATTTTAAATTTTGACTAAATAATATTAAGTTTTCGTAAAGTTATTAAAGAAAAGGTAATTCTTGGCGAAAGTGGTTCACTCGCTTGTATGGTTCACTCGCTTGTGAAAAACGTTATAACGTATTCCACAAGCAAGTGAATCACACCTCAAAACTCACCAAAAAATCAAGAATTCGCACTTGAATATCTCAACAACCACTTAATAATAAATTCTGAAATTTGAAATTTGAGCTTTTCTACATGTATTACAGCGTTTCTGAAGGTTGCATGAAAATTGGTTTAGCAGTTTCTGAGATATAGCAATTTGGGAGCTAAAACCATGCCATATTGCTATATCTCAAAAACTACTAAACCAATTTTCATGAAAACCTTCAGAAACGCTGTAATGCATGTAGAAAAGCTCAATTTCAAATTTCAGAATTTATTATTAAGTGGTTGTTGAGATATTCAAGTGCGAATTTTTGATTTTTTGGTGAGTTTTGAGGTGACCCGCTCGCTTGTGTGATTCACTCACTTATAGAATACGTTATACTTTTTTACTAAAGTTAGTAAACTAATAAAATTTATATAAAGTTTAAAATACTAATTTTTTTCCTAATTATTTATAATATATGTAATACTTTATTTTACTTAAGCTTTTTAAAAAAATTGTTTATTATAATTAGTTTTAAGTATATATTTTTATAGTATAAATATTAAGTAGTAAGTTATTAATTTTTTTTATAAACTAAAAGTGCTAATATTTTATAAAAAGTTAAAAACTACTTTAAAGCTTTATAGCTAATTTATAATATAAAAAGAATATTATAATTTATGAAATATAAAAGCTAATATAATCTAATAAAAACTACTTATAAATATAGTAATTACTTTTTAAAATATATTAACTATAACGTTTTTTATAAGTGAGTGAACTATACAAGCGAGTGAACCACTTTTACCAAGAATTACCTTTTCTTTAATAACTTTACGAAAACTTAGTATTATTTAATAAAAATTTAAATTTAGCTTTTAAGATAGTAAATACACCTTGTATTAAATTTGCATTCTAATAGTCTTACGTAATTATAAGTTATTAAGCTTAGAATTTACTCCTTTAAAATTTAGTTTTTAGCTATCAATATTTTAATAACTATTAAATAAGAAACTATAGATATTAAACTTAAGCTATTTTATATATAATTTAGACTATATTATGCTTTTAAAATAATAAAATAAGTAGGTTTTTTAGATCTTTAAGTAGGGAGAAATTTTAGCCCCCACTTTTTAATATCTTAAAAACTACTAACACTATAGCTTTGAAATTCTAATATATTATAGATTTAGGCGCTAATACCTTGTATTTAAGTTTTTATAATTTATTATTAAGTAATATTATAAATATAAATAGCTAAACATTATTTTAAAGTAGTGTAGATTCTAAGCTTAATAACTTATAATTACGTAAGACAATTATAATGCAAATTTAATACTAGGTGTATTTTCTATCTTAAAAGCTAATTTTAAATTTTTATTAAATAATACTAAGTTTTCGTAAAGTTATTAAAGAAAAGGTAATTCTTGGCAAAAGTGGTTCACTCGCTTGTATAGTTCACTCGCTTGTGAAAAACGTTAGTATAAAATATAAAACTCTAATTTATTAATAAAATTACTTTACTATTATAACTAATAAAATAATAATAAACTTGTTATTACTTAAAACTAGTTTTAAGTAAAATATATATATAATTTGTTAATTTAATTTTACTATAAAATATTTTATTAAAAACTAGTTTAAAAAATATTAAAAAACTATATTAATATTATTAAATTATTAAAAGTATTATGTATTTATACTTAAAAGTACGTAATTTTTTTATAAATATTAAAAAAGAGTTTTTTTTCTAGCTTAATATACTTATTATAAATTGACTTTTTTATAAAAAATATATCTATTTTATATTTAGTTTAATATATAAAAATAAAGATACTATTAAAAAAATATAGTATAGTTAATAATATGTTTAGTAACTATAATAACTATAATAAGTTTTATAAAAGTTAATTAAAATTTAATACTACTTATTTTAAAAATAAAATTCTTTATTTAATAAATAATAATTACAAAATTATTAACTTTTTATAATTAATTTAGTGTAAATAAAGTAGTAATAATATTACTAACAAATTTTACTTATAGTAGTTTCTTTTAATTCTAAACTTATTTTATTTTTATATAAATTATATAAAGATAATATATAATATATATATAATACTAATATATTAGTTAAATTTTTTAACTATAAAAAAACACATTTAAAAGCTAAATAGAGTAACTTATTACTATTTTATTATAAACAAAAGTTTTTATTAATTTATTTTTTTAATATGTATAATAACTATATTTTATTTAAATTTTAACTTAAAAGTTTATAAAACTACTAATAAAGCTATAAATACTTTTTTAAAAAATGGTTTTAAGTTTTATTATAATGTAGTAGAGTAAGGTGTCTAATAAATATTTAGTTACATATTAATAGTTTTATTTATCTTTATAAAGATTCTAATAAGTAATTAACTCATTAGTTAAAAACCTAATTAACTATTAATAAATTTAATAAATCATGTTTCTATTCCATTTATTTATATTAAGTAAAACTATTAAAGTAATATGATATTCTATTTACTTTACTATATATAATAACTAATTACTAATTTAAACTATATAATAGCCTTAAGTCTTAGAATTTTCTATTAAGTAAGTATATAAAAGGCTATTATATAGGGCTATAAAAATTACTACGTGAACTTAAAAGAGCTTTATAGAAATAATTATAACTAAAATAATAAAATAAACAGTAGCAACAAGATAGATATTAGTAATAGAATAAATATTAGTAATAGAATAAATATTAGTAATAGAATAAATATTAGTAATAGAACAAGTATTAGTAATAAAATAGACATTAAAAATAATAGAATAGATAATAATAGTTATAATAGAATAATAGAATATTAGCAAGTATTTATAATATGAAAGTATATTAATATATAGTAAAACTATAACTAAATAGAACTTTAATTTATAATTAGATGTAAAAAACGTTAAGACTTTAAAAGAATTTACTAAGAATAGTTTAAAATTAGAAGAAAAAAAGGCGTTTAATTATTAGCAATTAGTAACTTTTAAGATAGCTTTATAGAATTAGTTATATAGTTACTAAAAAGCTTTAATATATCTCTAATCTATACATAAAAGCAGAAACTATCTAAAAGTTATTAGAAAATAAGCATTATTTAGGGACACTGTACGGATTATTAGAATCAGAAATTATTAGATAATAATAGATTAAGAAAGGAAAAAAACTTTAGCTAAACTTAATTAAAATTTAAAAAAAAGTTAGAGTATAGAAGAGTAGTAGAAATATAAGTATTAATAAAATTAAAACTTAAAATAAAATTAGCAGAATTAAAACTAGAACCAGTAGAATTAAAAATAACAGTAAAAGATTATTAGAAGAGTAGAAAGAAACTAGGTAAAATTTTTTACAGTAATATAAGCTAAAGTTAGATTAATATTAGTCTATTAAAATCTATAGTTAAATAGCTTTATACTATTTTTATTTCTTTTCTAAATGTTTATTAAATCCTTTAAAAGCTATAAGAGCTTAAAGTTAGTATTTTATTTTATAATAAACTTACTTATTACATTAATTATTATACTTAACTTTTTATTATTACTTTTCACTTCTGTAACTCTTTTAGCTATTTTTAGAGTTTCTTTTTTTCTAATATGTGTTTAATTAATAAGCTTAGGCTTAAAAAGCCTTTAGAAAAGACTTCAGTTTAAGGTACCAGACTATATACTAAAATTAAAGACTAAAATAAACTCTTTTATTATATTTCTACTACTAATTAATGAACCTAAATTAATAATATAGAATCTCTAATTAGTAGTGTAAGGTGTTTACTTAGATACTATAATAAAAACTTTTTAAAGCTTAAGTAATATTTTTAAGAATTTTAATAAAAGTTCTACTTACTTAGTGTTATTTTTATAGAATAAGCTTTCTTACTTTAATAAAAAAAATATAAGTAACTTTTTAAACAATTTTAAAAACTTTTTATAGTATTATAAATAAAAGAATTAAAAGTAAATTAAAAAAAATTACTTTTTTATAAGTCTTACTAGAAGGAGATTTTATAATACTTAAATAAGTATAAAAAGATAGTAAAGAAAGAAAAATAGACTATACTCTAAATAGATTTTAAAAGAATATTTTATTAGAATAATAGCATTCAGCGTAAAAGGTAAGTAGAGTTTTTTAAAATATAACTTTATAAATACTAGAGTATAACCTAACTCAATATTTAGTACTACCTCAAAGAGTTTTTAATTAAATTTGAAAAATATATTCAGATTAGAGTAATTAAGAAAGAAAGGAAAGAATATTATTTTATAAAAAAATTACGAATATATTACACTTAAAAAGTCTTAAAGTAATTTAATTTAGGATTAAATAAGCCTTTATAATTTAAATATTAGGATATTATAAAGTACTTTTAAAAGTAAGTTTAAGTTAAAAGTAAAGCTAAAATACTAAACCTAAATACTTTTAATAATATTTAGTTAATGCATCTACTAACATTTAAGTCTCTTTAAATAATTATTAAAAATAAATAGGCTGTTTATTTATTTTAATTTCTAAAGTTACATAATTTTTTTCTAAGCTTTAAGAAGTTATTATAGCTTATAAATAAAATACAACTACTACTAAAAACTCTACCTATAAATAGTAAGATTAAAGAATTAATAAAAAGACTTACTTATTTCTAAATTAATAATATAATAATTTAGTAGTAGAATTTAAGAAAAATTAAGATTTTAGCTAACTCTAAAGTTTAATTATATATTATTTAAAAAGTAGATAAGTAGTATTAGGCTTTTTAAAATTAATAATTAAAACCTTAAAACTAATTCTATTAGCTATACAAAAATTAGTTATTTATATTAAACTAAAATAGATATTAAGGCAACTAATTAATGGTATAAGTATTATTTAAATACTAGAAATATAAAAAGTATATATATAGCTATTAAAACTACCTTTTAATTAACGAGCTGATTTAAATAGGATAGGTATATTAAAATAGAACCTAACTTATATTTAGTACTAAGATAAACTTATAAAACTAAATATTTAACTTATTTTTATATAATAAAGTTACATGGTTACTTGTAGAGATTAAGTGAAAATAGTTTAAAAAACATAACTTTTTTAAAATATTTATACTATAGAAAAAGAATAGCTAGCTAGTACTTAAAAGTAATATAATTATAATTTAAATTAACTTATTAGAGTGTGCTGGAATTATGTTAAATAAGAAGTATTTAAAGTTCTAAAACTATACATTCCAGTTTCTTAGTACTAAGAAGGAATTAAATAAGTTTTTAGTTAAATATAATTTATAAAGTATTATAAGAGTAAGAGCAGCTATAGCTGTTATTTAATATAAAAAAAATATACTAGTTAAAAAAACTATTAATTAGTAAGTGTAAGGTAAGATATTAGTTATAAAGCTAGTAATAAAAACTACTTAACTAGATACTATTTCTTAAGTGTGTAATAGCCACAAGCGAGATGCAGAATACTTTATTAAAAAGATAATAAACTTTTAAGAATAAAAGCATATAAAGAGTGTAGAGACATCTTTTTTTATAATAAAAACTAAAGTAATAAAATAATTAGAGAATAGCTAATTTAAATAATATTTAAGAAAGTATTAGTTTATAAAAAAGCTATAACCTATATCTTAAGTAGTTATCTAATAGATTCTTAATACAAGGATTAAGCTACTAGTAAAGATAGTAATTAGAAATATACTAGAGATTAAAAAGTAGCTCTTTATAGTAGAGTATATAGAGTAGAAGTTTAATAATCTTTAAGTAAATTCTAGTAACGTTACAAAGCTTACTAGATATAAGAGAAAATTAGAGATAAAAAAAAAGTATAAATATCTAAAGATTTATGTTATAAACTTTATAGCTATAGTCTCTAGCCTTAAAATCCTAGAATATATTTAGATAGAATCTTAAAATAAGTAGATTATTTATTATAGTAGTATTAGATACTTAGTAGCTCCTTTAGTTTAAAAAGTCTCTACTAAAGAGTTAATACATAAAGATAATATAAATAGAGAAGAACTACTAATATTTGTTTAAAAAAAATATAATTAAGAAACTAGAGTTAAATATGTTTAGAGAAAGTATTCTTAAGTCCTTATTATAATTTAAGATAATAATTTTCTTACACTTCTTAATTTAGGAGCGGAACTAAATACTATTTAAATAAAAATAGCTAAAGTAGTTATATTACTAATAGAGTTTATACCTCTAGAAATAAGTAAAGCTAAATTATAAATAATAAATAATAGAGTAGAAGTATTTTAAGGTATTATTTAGAGTACATAAATTTAGATTAAATAAGTTATTATAAGAACTAATTTCTTTATTATCTAGTTATTATTAAGTCTAATTATTCTTAGAAATTTTATTTTTTTAATACTTAAGTATGTTTTAAGTACTCTCTTAGTAACTTTATACTTTATATAGTTTTTAATAAGAATAATTAACACAGCATGAAGTTTATAGCTATAAAAAAGATTCTAATTAATATTTATAAAGTATATTATAGAGTTGTACTAGGAAACAGCCTAAAGATATAAAATCTAGTATTATATTCTTAGAAAATAAAGAAAGAAGTCTAGAAAAAGTTGGAGACACAGCTTCTAAAGAGAACGTATAAGAGAATAAAAGTAATAAGAAATTAGATTATAAATTAAAAAGAGCAAAAAGGCCTAGCGTGTTAATAATATAATTTAATAAAAATATAAAAAAAACTAAAATAGATTTAATTAATAAATAAGCTAGCTCTTTTAAATAGTATATATAATTATACACTTAAGATAATTTCTAATTACTAATTAAAGATTAGTATATTTATTAGAGCAGGCGAGGCAGCATTAGAAAGATATTTAGAAAAAATAGTTATTAGAAATAGTAATAGAGTTATAGTTATAAATAAATAGGATATTAATAAAAAGATTAATAAGTTACTTTAGACTTTAGTAGTAAGGTTTAAGCTTAAAGAGGCTACTAAATAGAAAGTAAAAAAGTTTTAAAAAAGGCAGTTCTAAAGAGCATATAAACAAGAAACAATATTTAAAATTAATATTATATATAAAAAAAGAATTAAAAAGTATAGTCTATTAATAACTTAGGCTAAGTTCTATAGCAGCTTAAGAAATTAAAAAACTAGAAAATTAAGACAACACTCTACCAGCATTTAAATTCTAATAATAAGTTAAGACTATTTTTAAAGTATTTTAAGAATTAATATATAAACTTTTTAAGAGGTACTTAGCTAACACTAGAACACTTAAAAGAACTAAAAATAAAAAAAAAACTTTTATTAAAGAAATAAGAAATGCTTAAAGAAATACTATATTAAAAAGAAACTATATTAGTTTAGGACTTTAGTAAATTAGGGCGAGTTAACTATAATATATTATTTCTAGTATAAATTAATACTATTTTCTATAAAGCTTAGCAGGAAAGTTACTTTCTAATTCTAAGAAAACTTTAAAAGACTATTATTAAGATAATTTAATAATACATTAACTAAGGAGGCTTTAAATTCTATTAGAACTAGTATCAAAATCTATAGTTTCTAGTATAAAAAAAAATAGTAATTTTCGATTAATAAATAATGCTTAGTAAATTAATAAGGTTATAATATAAAATATAAACTTACTACTAAATTCTAATAAGTTCTTAAAAAACTTTACTAGCTATTTTATTTTATTACTAATTAATTTCTTTTTAGAGTAAAACCAGATTGAACTTAATCTCTAGTTAAGAAATATTATAGTATTTATAATATTTTTAGAACTTATTTATTAGCGTACTCTCCTATAAGGAGCTACAAATTTAGTAGTAGAATTTATTTAGATTATTATAAATATTTATTAAGAACATATTCTCTATTAGTATATACTATATTTTAATAATATTAGAATTAAAGGCCTAAAAACAGATTATAATAGTAAGAAACTAAAGTTAGAACTCTAAAAATATATTACTAAGTATATTATAAATTTTAATAAAGTTCTTACAGATGTTAGGTAAGCGGAATGTGTAATCTTTAGAGCTAAATTATACTTCTACTTTTTATTAATAATTATAGTTAAGTATTAAGTAGATGTAAGAAATTACTATTTAAAAAATAGTAAAGTTAAAAGATTCTCTTATAGCCTACCTATAAGAATTAAAAAGAAATTTAAATATTTATTAAAGTCTATATATATTACTAAATTAAATTACAAAAATCATTTTTATTACTAAACTGTTTTTTAAACTTCTTTGTAAGAACATTAAGTTTAAATAAGAAAGATTTTAAAATATAGTTATAATATATTTTAAAAAGCATTTTACTTTTACCTTTATATTATTTTTAATTAATTATTTTAAGTTTCTTTAATTAGTTATTATTGCTCTTAATAGTAGTAAAAAGAGATAAAGTATAATTATTTAGTAAGAAAATATAAAAAGAAAAAAGCACTTTATCTAATTTAAAAGCAGAATATAAATAAAGTTTAAACGTAATTAAAATTTTAAAAAGTATAAATATAAAGTACTACTACTTACTTTAAAAAAGTTTAATTATATATTTATAGTATTTAATTTATAGTTAAGACTAATGCGTGAATACTTATTACTTAACTAAATTAAAATATTATTAATTTACTTAATATACTTATTACTTAATAGCTAGCAATCTTAAATATATAAAATTTTAATATTAAATATATATTTAGTAAAAAAAATATGGTTACTAACGTGCTTTTAAGGAAACTAGAGCTAGAAAACTAAAAGCTATCTAATAAATCTAAAAATAATATAAAGTAGTTTATTAATATGCATTTAGACTATATTTAATTAATAGTTAGAAATAATAAGAATTACTTTTAGAATTTAGTATATACTATATCTATAATAAAAGTCATATTTAAAAAAAGCTACTAGATAATTTATATTTAGAGAAGTTATAAAAATAGTATAGTAACTTACTTAGCTCTATAAGCCTACTAGTTTTATAAAAAAGATATTTACTATATTTAAAATGAAAGCCTGGAAATTTATTATTTATAAATATATCTTATTCTAACGTGTTTTTAGTAAACAATTTTTTTAATAAGTTATTAACAACTTAGTATAAAAGTAATAGATTATTAAGGCTATATATAATAAGTTAGGACACTAAAGAAAGAAAGAGATATAAAGGTATATATAAAGTTAATACTACTAGCTTTATATATATAAAGAGATTTAAGAATATATTAAGACCTATACAGCTTACTAACTGTACTCTAATTTCTAAATAAAAAAAGAACTAAATCCGACCTGAAGTATGAATATTATTTGAGAATAAATAACTATTAATATAGTATACATACTAAAAGAAAAGAGTAGAAAGTAGTATTTTATAATTACTTAATATTATATTAATTAGTAAGTAAAAGCAAAAGCTCTTATAAAGAATAATTTAAAATTAATAACTAAATTCTTAAAGAAATGTATTTTTTGTTAATAGAGACTTCTACTATAAATAAATATTAATAGAAATCTAAAGAATAAAGAACTAGTAAAATACTTTACTTATTAGTTTAATATTAATAGAGTTATAATAAGTTCTTATTATTTATAAAGCTAAGAAGTTATTAAATAAAAGCACAAGCCAATTATAGTAAAGCTAAAGAAAATAAATAATAACTAAATTAATAATCTTTTATAAATTCTATAAATAGACTAAATAATTATTAAGTATACTATAAATAAAACGCTAGTATTTCTTATTTATAGATAAGAGTATATTCTATTAATTAAACTTTATATTCTAACCTAATAGGTACTCTTATAAAATGAGGTTACTAATACTTTTTTATTACTTACTATATAAGTAAGATAATTTAAAAAGTATAAATACTAGTTAAAAAAAGCTATTAATTATACTATTTGGCTTTAATTTTAAAATAAAGAGTATTTTAATAACTTAAAAAACGTTTAGATAGAGCATTTAAAAGAGAGTAATTTTATATTAATTTAAGAATTTTTTAATAATTTAAATATATTACGCCTTATAAAGCTGGTCTCTAAATAGTGAAGTCTATTTTATATCTTTAAAGTTAATAAAAAAAGTTAATATTAACTTACTAAACTTAATAGAACTATTTTTTAAAGCTAAATACTAGAAAACTATTTATAATCTTTCTATTAATAACAAGTAGCTGACCTTAATGCTGTAACAAGATATTTAAAAAAAAAGTTAATAAATAAATACTATAAATAATATATTAGAGAATGCTCTTTTTAATATATATTTAGAAATAAAACTAAATACAATTTTAAATTAAATTAATATTAATAGTAATATGTTTCTTAATAACAGTAATAATAAAACCAACATAGTAGAAAATAGCTATTTGAATAAAATAAGAAATATATGTCTTTATTATTAATATAACCTTATTAATAGACGTTTATATTAGCTGGTTTTACTAGTTTAATAGTATTTATAAAAACTTATTAAAAAGAAATAATAGAAAGCTTTATATTATATAATAATAATAGTAATATCTCTAAAGCACTCTTAGTTTAATCTAACTAAGTATAAAAAAGTTTAGAAATAAAATAAAGATAAAAAGCTTAATTTTTATTTATAAAATATACTCAACTAAAAAACAGTTAAGTTTTTAAATAGAAAAAAAAGAAAATATAGTTAAAATTTTTTATTTTTTCTTAGTTTAATTTCGTTTTGTTAAGAGAAAATAATATTTAGTAATTATATAAAAAAAATATAAAAGTTTTACTCAAATATCTTTTAATAAAAAAAACAGTTAGTAATAGAAATAAAAAAAAAATTAAATTTATATTATAAGAGTTTAGCAGCAGATGGGATACATGTATGAAATTAGGAAAATAAATTCTAGGTATTTAAAAGCCTATAAAAGAGTAGAGACTAAAGCTAAATACCTATTAAAAATATTAAAAAAATAGAATAGAAAAAGTTAAATTAAGTTAAAATCTTATTATAATTACTAACTAGAACCTTTAAGAAGACATTAATTTATATATAGAAAAAGTTAGTATTTAAAAATCTATTTATTAAGTAGTAGCATTAGTAGCAGTAGCAGCATTATTATTTTTTATTATTATTATATAAATACTTATAATAGTAGTAAGACTTACTTAATATATTTTTTTTATTTTTTTTTAAATAATTTTAACTTATGTTTGTTACTACGTTTCTTTAAAGAAATCTTAAGAACTTAGTTTACTTATAAAAATAAAAAAGTATTAAAAACAGCTATTAAAACAGTAATAAAATTAAATAAAGTATATAAATAATAATAGAATATAAGAGAAAACTAGATAGAGCTAAAACCCTATTAGCTAAAAAAAAAAAACTAGTTTTCTTAAATAATAATAGAATATAATTAGAGTCTAACTACGTATTGTAGATTTATTTATTCTAAGTAAATATATTTTAAAAGCCTTAATAACATATGGTTTCTAAAAGGTTATTAAAAATAAACTAAATAAACTTTAAAAAATTTAGTATAAGGCTTAAAAAAGGCTTAAAAATATTATTAAGAAAAATAAAGTTATTATTAGTAGTATTACGTTTATAGATTTCACAACCTGTAAAAAATAGTTAGTAAAAATAAAAATAAAAATATTAAAAGCAAATTAAATGCTTATAGTTTATAAAGTAAAATAGTAAATTATTATTATATTAGTAGTTTATACAGGTGCTACTACTTATTAGAGCCTTATTTTAGTAAAATTAATAATAATTTATAAAGATTTTACTAAAGTTTTTATTTATATAGCACTTATACATAACGTTTAATAGCTTATTAGCTATTTTATTAAAGTTATTAAGAAATATTATATAGTTTCAAGTACCTCTTAAATATTATTAAATAAAAGTATTTAAACTTATATTATAAATTATTTACTTAGTTTTAAAGCTAAAGTATTTTTGAATAGTAATATTTTCTAAAGTAAAATTAAAAAAGCCCTTAATACCTAAATTACTTATAATATTTTTTAATTAAATAGTAGTAGTAGAGAGGACGGAGCCAAGAAAAATTTAGTAATACTAAAAATTATAAAGAAACTATTAAAGTTTATAAAAAAAGAGTAATATTAATAATGTAGTTAATATATTTAATAACTAAAAAAGTAGTTAGTAAAGCTAAAGAAGCACTAAAAAAAAAAATACTTATACTACTAAATATTTAAAAAAAGGTAGATAGAGTTTAAGAATAATAATATAATAGTATATTAATATTACTAAAGCTGCTAGAAATAGGCTTATAACTACTATTACTAAAGCTATTACTATTTTTTTAACTACTACTAAAAGTACTACTAATTATTATAAAATCTATACTATAATTAATAGTAGCTATTGTAAAGGTATAGTAAAAAAGAAAATTATAGTCTAAAAAAAACTTAAAGAGTGCGTAGAAAGAAAAGAAGCTAGAAAAATAAAAAAAACTAAAAAAAGCTTAAAAGTAAAGCATCTAAGTTTAAAAAGTAAAATAAAAAAAATAAAGAAATAGAAAAGTTAAGTTTTATTTATAAATCTAAATAAAGTACTAAAGTTATAGTGTATAGTAATAGCTTTATAATATTATTATTACCTAATAACAGTTACTCTAATATTATATTATAATAAATAGAAAAAGTAACCTAATATGGTTTTAGAAAAAAAGATAATTATTAGTTAGTAAAAGCTTCTTTTAAATTCGTGTCATAGCAGTAAGGTAATAAAAAGGAGAGAAAAGAGAATAAAATAAAATATAATTTAAGAGCTAGAATAGCTGTAGAAAAAAAGAACTAAAAGTTAAATACTAGTAAAAGAGTATAAAAAAATAAGATAGAAGAAAAGAGATTATACTAAAACTTTATTAAAATAATAAACTAAACTAGTTAAGAATATTTAAAGCTATAATACTAAATTACTATTATCTTAATAGCTAACTGTAAAGTACTTTATTTAAAGACATTTTAAGTAAAAGTAACAGAAATTATTATTAAAACTATTATACTATAAATATCTATAGTACTAATAGTATTTTCTACTTAATATATTATTATTACTTTTAGAAAATGAACCTTAAAAGATGCTTTATACTACAAAAGTTTAAAGAAGTATTAGTAGAATAATTTATATATAAAATTAATAGACTATTAGAAATGTAAGTTAGAGCACTAGTAAAACTTAAAAAAAAAATTTAAAGAAAATATAAAGCTATATAAAAAAGACTAGCTAAATTAGAATTTTTTAAGTAATTATTAAAAGGCTAGGTCTACACAAATAATATAAATACACTAGTAAAATCTAAAAAAGTATTATATAATTACTTAATTATAATAATTTAGTTTTAGGAACCTCTAGTTAAAATAGTTAGTAAAGAGATAAAAAAAACTAAGTTAAAAAAACTTTAAGAAAACTTAGTAAAAACTTAAAGGAGTTTTAAAAATATTATTAAAAGAAATTATATTATAATTAGTTTTACCACCACCTGTAAAAGTGTAGTCACTAAAAGTTAATTAATAAAAAAAAATTAGAAATATTAATAACAGATTAAAAGCTTATGTAAAATAAATTAAAAAAAATAAACTTCTACTATATTAATAACTTATACAGACTTAATATTTTACTTAAATACTATTTTAAGTTGCTTAATAACTATTTGCAAAAAGCTTATATAAATTCTTATTAGTTTATTTATAGTACATTATTTAAGCTCTTATTTCTATTATTTTTATTAAAATTATTAAAGTAAGTTATATAATACTAAATACTTCTTTAATAAAAATAAATAAAACTATTTAGTATTAGTAAATTTACTAGTATTTTATATATTTTATTTAGGATGTGCTCTAATTAGATTTCAGTAATAATACTAATAATATTAAGAAAAGTATATAAAATAGAGAAGAGTTAAAGAAATATTAAAGTTTCTAAAAAAAAGATATATTAATATTATATTTAATTTAACTAATAAAAAGATATATAAGTATAATATACTAGCTAAGTAAGGAATATAAAAGAAAAACCTTCTTTATTAAATACTAAAAAACTAAGTAGATAAAAGATATAAGTATTTATTTAAAAAATTATTAATACTACTAACTTTTTAAAAAAAAGTACTTATAATAATTACTGTTAAAGCTATTATTACTTTTTATAAGTTTAAAAAGAAAATCTGTATTAGTTATAGTATAAGGAAAATAAACAAAGTGTTATAGTTTAGTTAGTTTAGTTAGTTTTTTAACTTTTAGTTTAGAATTATTTAGTAATAAGTTTACTAGAAAGTCTTTTTTTAGCTTTTATATACTTAAAGTTATTATATATAGTAATTATACGTAGCCTTTATTACTATACTATAAAAACAATATATAGATTTCTTCAATGTAGTAAGTATGTGTATAATTTATATTAGTTTTTTAGTAATAACATAAAGTTATATAGTAACTTACTAATATAATGTTCTAATAATATAAAAATGTAGTAAAGTATAGTTTAACTAATTTATTATATAACAAATTCTAAAGAGTTGCTTTGAGAATAAAAGATAAGTATAAAAAAGAAACTATTTAAAAGTTAAAAGAAATGCTCTTTATATAGTAAAATCTCTACTTATAATTTACTTACTACTTAGTTCTACTATAACTACTTAGTTTCTATTAGTTTTAATTATCTATATTATATTTATAACTTTGTACGTAAGATGTTACATATTTTCTTTACTATTAGTCTTATTAATTACTTTAATAATATTAGCTAGAAGCTTTGTTTTTTATCTAGTTTTTTAGAGCATCTGCTCTGCCTTTTATTTAGTATTAAGTTCTTATATATACTTCTTTACTAATAGCTAGTAATTCTCTTTTAATTAGTTTACCACCTTCTAACTATAATTATTACCTGTAATAAACTCTTATTTATTACTAATTATAATATTTACTTTTTATTTTTATTTTTAGTTTAAAAGTTTTTCTTACTTTAGGCTTTAAGTATAAGAAAAGTTTATCTCTTTAGAGATATTATAAGTATCTCTAAAATCTCTTTTCTTTTTTATTTCTAATAATACTTAAGATTAAGTCCTTAACTGTTTATAACTATTATTTTATAAAACTAATTTAAAATCATAACTATTCCATGCTAACTCTATATAATTTATGTAAAAAAAAAAGTCTTTATTGCTTTATAAATATCTTATCTAGTTATTACTTTAAATGTATTAAGCATTTACAGATATATAATCTAGTAGTTTTTATATAGAAGTTTAATAAATCTTTTATTAAAAAGTATTAACTTTAAGAGCAGCTGGAGCTTACCTAAGACCTTAAGTTAAAAACTTAATTCTATTAATAATAACTATATAAGTAGTTTATTTTAGTTAATAATTATAAGCGCGAGCTATTTGCCTATAAGCTTACTTTAATTAAGAAAATATAAAATCTAGAAAAAAAAGAAAGATAAAAAATCTTTAAACTATTATAACTTATAATATTTTTATTTACTGTTTTTACTAATTCTTCTCTAAATATCTTTTTTTAATTAGAAAGCTATATAGGCTTTTTTTTAGAATATAGTATTACTAAATTATCTAAATAAAACTAGTTAATTATTCTAGAATATTACTTTAAGTTCTTAATAAGTTTCTAGGTATTTTTTTCTAGTTTATAGTTTTTTTACTTAACTAGGTATTTCTACTAATGTTTAAATTATTATAGTCTTTAAATTTTTTTAACTTTATACTCTAACTAGTATAGCTTTATGTTTATGTCTATTACTATTAATACGTCTAGTAGTGCTAGTTTAAGTAATAATATATAAACTACTAAATAAATTCTTATATTTTATAGTAGTCTTAGTTTATAATTAACTAGTCTAATAACTTTACTAATTTTAAATAGTCTAATTTGAACGTGATCTAGTTTTTTACTTAGTTATTTAATTTTTAAATTTTTATATAACAGGAAAACTTTGTCTTTTTTCTTAAGAATTAGTTTTTTAATTCTTAACTTATTAGTGCTCTCCGCAGTTTGTAAGTTTCTTAAAGTAATAATTTTACTAAGTTTATTATATAAGTTCTATAGCCATCTTACTTTATTCTAAGCTTAATAAAATTTATTTTCTAGTTTATATAGTTTTTTATAAGCTGACAGCTTATACCTGTAATTAGTATAAAATAGTAATATATTAGTTATAAATAATCTTACACTATTATAAGTAAACTATACTAAAAGTAATAACTTAATTTAATTTCCTTAAGACTAGTTAATATATATTTTTAAGTATTACTTTAGAGTCTGATTTATATACTCTGTTTACCTATTTATTTAAGAGTAAAATCTTATTAAAAGCTTATTCTTTAATCCTAATCTAACTAATAAAGCTTTTTAGAAATAAAAAGTAAATAACTTATTATAATTAGTAATAAACTTTTTAGGTAATTCGTATTTTAAGACTACTATCTTTAAGATTTTATATACTAGTTCTTTTACTAATAAATTCGTAACCGTTAAATTAAAATATATATACTTAGTTAATCTATTTATAATAACTAGTATAGCGTTGTATTCCTTATTTATTTCTAGTTCTTTAAATAATAGTAATTCTATAATAAAGTCTATTAAAACTAACTACTATAGTTATTTTAGTACTTTTAATAGTTATAAAAGTCTATAAAGCTTATATTATGCTAGTTTATTTTTTTAGTATTCTAAACAAGCTTTAATTACTTCCTTTACTTTTTATTTTAACTTTTTAATATAGAAATTCCTAGAGATTCACTATATAGTCTTTTTTACTTCTTAATATTTATATATAATAGCTTTGTAATTTTCTATAATTAATTTTTTATACAGCTCTTCTAGTATATAGATAAATCTATTTATATATATGTCTTAATTCTGGGTCCTAGGAGTTCTGTTGCTTAAAATCCTAAATTCTTATTATTTAGTAATTCTTAACTCTAGTAACTACTATAATTCTTAGTTAATTATAGCTTATAAATCTATTTAATTCTACTATTAATACTGTGTTTAGTATTAGTTTATATTATTTTATATAATTTAGTTATTAGCTAAGTACATTTGCTACTTTATTTTCTATTTCTTTTTAATAAAATATCTTGAAATTATAAATAGCTAGTGTTTTTAACTAGTGTATCTGCCTTCAGTTTAACTTTTTTATAATAATAAAGCTTATTAAGTTCTTATAGTCTAAAAAGACTTCTACTTAATACTTAGCTTTTTTAAAATAAATTTACTATTTCTTAAATACTACTACTATTACTAATAGCTTTTTATTATAAACGTTATAGTTTAACTTAGCTTCTGTAAGTTTCTTTAATAAGTAGTTTATAAAATAGAAATATTTATTATTATATTATTAACTATAAACTACTCCTATTACATAATTAGATACATTTGTTTCTAGTATAATAGATAGTTCTGAGTTAAATATTTTTAATATTAGTATTTAAGTAAACTTATTTTTAAGTTTTATAAACACTTACTACTATTCTTATCTCTAACTAAATTTATTAACTTTCTTAGTTAACTTTGTTAAAGGTGTTGTAATCTTTAAATATTCTTTTATAAACTTTTATAGAAATTTATAAATTCTAAAAAAGACTATATCTCTTTTACTGTTATTAGTATTAGCTAGTTATGTATTTCTATTAACTTCTTTAGATCTACTAAAATTCCTTCTCTTAAAATAATAAATCCTAGGAACTCTATTTCTATAACGTGGAATTTACATTTTTCTAGCTAAATAAAAAGGTTATATTCTTAAAGTTTTCTTAAAACCTTTTTAATGTATACTTTATGCTCTTTAAGTATTTTATTTATATACACTAACATATTATCTAGATACGCTATTATAAATATATTTAAGTATTTATAAAGTGCATAATTAATAACTACCTGGAAAATTACTAGCGTGTTTATTAATTTAAATAGTATAATATAATACCTAAAAAGTCCGTATCTTGTTTTGAATGCTATTAACTATTTAAATCTCTTTTTAATTTAGATCCTGTAGTATTTTTTATAGATATTAAATAGACTAAATTATTAAGCTCTTTAGAGTCTATTTATTAGCTCTTAAATTAATAGTAATAGGTATTAATTCTTAGTTATAACTTAATTTAATTATTTGAAATTTACACACAATTATAACTTTCTATTCTTTTTAGGTATAAATGGTATTAGTAAAGTTATTAGGCTTTTACTTAGTTATATATATTCCTTCTTAAGATTCTTTTTAATATACTGTTTTAATTCTTTCTGTTGTACTCTTAATAGAGGATATATTAGTCCTAATTTAAGTTTTCTTTTATTTTTAACTAGTATTTTATGGTTTTAAGGTTGATACTTTAAAAGTATATTCTTCTTTTTTTTACTAAATAGATATGCAAATTCCTTATATTTCTAAGATATTTAGGCTTTAGTAGTGTTTAAGGCTTTTTAGATTTATATTACTTTAATATTCTATAGTTATTATTATATAATTGTTATATAGCTTTATATAAAATTCTTTCTATTTTAGAGTGTTTTTTTATTACGTTTAGTTTTCATATTTACACTACTTTTCTTACTAGATTATACTATTAAATAGTTTTTTATTACTAATCTATTATTAGATTATGTAATAAGAGCTAATTTTATTTTAAGATTATATCTAAGATTTTTATATCTAGAATGTTAATATAGTAATTTTCTTTGTAGCCTACTACTTTTAGTTCTGTTATTATAGTTTTTAGGTTAATTAAGTTTTTTTTAAAGGTTATTATGCTATTATTTACTTATTTTACTCTTACTAGATACACCTTTTCTAAGTATAATATATTATTTCATTTAATCTATTAATTTAAAATAAATGTTCTGTTTATTCTACTATTTACTAGTGCTTTTAGAGATTTTCCGTTTACTCTTATACTAAAATAAAAATATAGTTTTTATTATGCTTATTATAGTTTAAGAGTTTTAATAGCTATATTACTAGCTTAAGCTTTTTACTAATAGCTATCTAGTTTTTTAATGTGGAATTATATACACTATATTTCTAATTCTTATTTTCTAAGTTAAAGTGCTTTTATTTAATGTGTATAGAGTAATAAGTATAGTAGTATACTAAATATAAAAGTTTATAATACACTTTTCTTACTTTATTTCTATGTGTTAAGTATTTTTATTTTAGGAAATACTCTTTATAAAAAAGCTTATAGTACTATATATTATTTTAGTATTAACTAATTTTTTTTTCTCTTTTCTATAATATCTATATTTTAATATATATTCTTTTTAGTATTATTATTTGTGTAGGTGGTCTTGCTAATTATTTTTATTTTTTATATTAACTATAGTATTTAAGGCTTCTAGAACTTGTTTATTAGGTTTTTATTTTTTTACTATTTTTATATACGCTTTTTATTCTTTTAGTCCCCCTATCCAGATTAAATATATTACTTATATATATGCTTTTTCTATATAATTAACTAATTTATAGATTTAACATTTTTAATTCTTTAATTATTAAAAGATACTAGTATTTTTAATTTATATAATAGGTAAAGATGTTTTTGCTTTATTATGCTTATTATCCTCACTTTTTAGCTTAATTTCTTATTTTATTTAAGCTAGTTTCCTTTCTTAATTTCTAAAGATATATAGTTTTCTTTATTAAACTTTTATAAGAAACTAAGACACTACTCTTTCTGTAAGGCTATTATACTATAAAAACATTACTTACTCTATCTAGTTTTTTAAACTTTAAAACCCTTCTTCTAGTATTATATTCTAATATTTAGTTTTATAGTTTATACTTAAATATTAGTTTAATCTGTAGATTTAATATGCATTTCTATTTAGCTACTACTAAATAGTTATTATTATAATTCTAAAAGTCTTATACATTAAAGATTGAATTTCCTAGAATAATTATTATTTTTTGTTAATTTTTTGTAATATAAGATATTAAGTCTCTAGACTTGCTGTTTAGTGCTACTTTTTAACTACTTTTTATAATACTTTCTTTAATTACTATTAATTACTTATAAGTTTATGCTTTGTCTTTTAATTTTTTTTCTTATAATTTCTTCTATAGTATCTATTAGATTTATAGATTTAATACTAATTATTATTAAGTCTTTTATTAATAACTTTAACTAATAAAGTTTCTACTTACTATAAGTCCCATTCTATGAGCTTAGGTCTTGTTTTTATTATTATAATCCTTAATTTCTTATTTAAGCATTTTTTTATAAAGTGTTTGATATTACTATATTCTAGATATACTTTCTTATTAAGTTACTTATAGTATTTTTAAGTTATAGACTATTTTTTAACTCTTTTTTCTATAATAGCTTCCTAATTTATACTTTATTAATATTTATTTTATTATAAGCCTATTTTTGCTGTGTTGATGTTTTCTTTTTTTTATAGTTATTACTTAAACATTTTTACGTTCTAATTCATACTTGTACTGCTAATTATTAATGTATATAATAGATTTTATAAAAACGTAAAAATTATCTAGCTAATATTTTTTAGCTAGTTTATTCTTAATTTAATTCTTAAGTTTAGTATAGTAAGCTGCTATTAATAGCACGTTATTTTAGTTAATTTATAACTATAATTAGCAAAACTTTATAGTATATACTAAAACTAACTTTATTTACTTAAGGTTTTATATCTTGTGTTCTATAGTCTATTTCTTATTAATTTCTTTAAAGACTATAGTTATCTAAGTTTTGAAATTATTATAACTCTAGAAAACTACTTTTATTTTATTAGTTATATTAATTTCTTTAGTTTTCTTATTTATATAGTTTCTAGCTAAAGGCTTGAACTAATTTATAATTTTACCTTTTATATTTATACTAGCTATAAGAATCCTGTTTTAATCTTTAAAAAATTTTTTTTTATTAAAGTAGGTGTATATTTCTATTTTTGTTAAAAATCCTTTAAAGTGTTTACGTGTTCTGTTAAACTTTTTTAGTAATTATATTTTAATATTAAATATATAAACACGTGTATTAACCTAGTTTTTTAATTTTATAACTATTTATTATAGCTCTACGATCTATGCCTATTGTTATTACGTAATTTAGACTATAAATAATATTAATACTAAGACTAAACTATCTAAGTTTATTATTATTATATACTATTTATATAACTTATAGGTACTTATAGTGTTACAGTTTAGTTAATTTTTTAACTTTTAGTTTAAAGTTATTTAGTAATAAGTTTACTAGAAAGTCTTTTTTTTAGCTCTTATATACTTAAAGTTATTATATATAGTAACTATACATAGCTTTTATTACTATACTATAAAGATAATATATAGGTTTCTTTAACATAGTAAGTATGTATATAATTTATATTAATTCTTTAGTAATAATATAAAATCATATAATAACTTACTAACATAATATTCTAATAATATAAAGATATAGTAAGGTATAGTTTAACTAATTTATTATATAACAAATTTTAGAGAGTTACTTTAAGAATGAAAAATAAATATAAAAAAGAAACTATTTAAAAGCTAAAAGGGATGCTCTTTATATAATAAAATCTTTATTTATAATTTACTTACTACTTAGTTCTACTATAGCTACTTAGTTTCTATTAGTTTTAATTACCTATATTATATTTATAACCTTATACGTGAAACGTCACGTGTTTTCTTTATTATTAGTTTTATTAATTATTTTAATAATATTAGCTAGAAGTTTTATTTTCTACTTAGTCTTTTAAAGCATCTACTCTGTTTTTTATCTAGTATTAGGTTTTTATATATGTTTTTTTACTAATAGCTAGTAATCTTCTTTTAGTTAGTTTATTATTTTCTAACTATAATTATTACCTGTAATAAATCTTTACTTATTACTAACTATAATACAGAATAGTTACAAACTAAAAAGAATTTAAAAAAAGGTAATAAAAATAGAGTTTTAGTCTTATCTAAAAAAATAAAACAGTCTAAAAAGGAATTAGAAATAAATAAAAGTTATATTAAAATATTAAGATAAAAAAGAGATTATAAGGAAAATAAATTATTATTTTTAAAAAATAGAAAGAGATTTAGCATTACTTCTTAATAGATATTTAGTAATTTAGTTTTTCTTTTTTATATAATAGCTTAATAGGGCTAAGCTGTTAAATAGAAAAGGTATATAATAAAATAAGATATTTAATAAATATTTAGTTACGTATTAGTAGTTTTATTTATCTTTATAAAAATTCTAATAAGTAATTAATTTATTAGTTAAAAACCTAATTAACTATTAATAAATTTAATAAATTATTCTTTTATTCTATTTATTTATATTAAGTAAAATTATTAGAGTAATATAATACCCCATTCACTCTACCACAATAAGAAACAAAATTTAACTTAAGTATACTAAAAATTTTTTGAAATCATAAACTAAACATAAAAAACGTTTTGTTACGGATATGCCCTAGAGCATGGTATGAAGGGATGACTCCGTACGAGATCATGTGATAGCACGGTATCACATGATCACTGTTAGTCAGCAGACAGAGGGATATACCTGCCTGCTTTTATAGCCAGAGAACATCATTCAATCAACACACTTCATTCAACCCTGAGACCTTGAGAGCCTTGTGCCTTGCTTTTGCAACAATTGGTAGCTGAAAAAGTTTTTCAGAACCAGAATCTTTCGATTCACCAGGATTCTACATCCAGCCAGAGCTTCTAAACTCACTAGCGATATACCTTCGCACTATGTGAAGTCCACCGTTTAAGCCCACCACCTTCGAACGGACGCACCCACTGTCTATGCCGGTTCCATTAAGTTGGCCTTACTGAGCACTAATATGAATTCGATTGTACCGCGTACCTTGCAGCCTCCGTTAAACCTTTCTTTAAAGCCTTCATCTAAGCTGTTCTAAGCCCTCCACTTCTAAAACGCGCCGGAACCTACTCTACCACCAGAATCTTTTAATTCACGGGAATACTACTTTCAACCAACGCTTTTATACTCACTAGTGACATAATTCGCACTTTTCGAGTACATAAGTTGTTTGTTTTAGGGGCAGTTTACACCTTCCAGATCAGTGTAGGCGAACCCGTGAATTGGAATTAACGGCTTACACAATAAGCATAGGCGACGCTTCCAAGCTTGCTTTACCAGGCAGCTACTGGATATGCAGTAACATTTCGTCAAAACACCGATAACTAACCGCACACTTCAAACGTGATCACTTTTGTACGATTGAAAGTCCAGGCAGAATAGTGCTCTACTGTACACCAGTATTTCCGTACGAATAGCACTCACAATCTTAACACTTATAATCTTGATACTTATAATCTCGACACTCACAATCTCGACACTTACAATCTCGATAAGTTTACCTCAACTAGAGGCTTAGGGGGAAGATGGTTCGCTTAATCTAGAGCTCAAATAAATGTTCTTCTGGTAAGATCTCTTCACGAGGACGTGAAGGTCTTCTTAAAGAGTGGGGATATGTTACGGATATGCCCCAGAGCATGGTACGAAGGGATGACTCCGTACGAGATCATGTGATAGCATGGTATCACATGATCACTGTTAGTCAGCAGACAGAGGGATATACCTGCCTGCTTCTATAGCCAGAGAACATCATTCAATCAACACACTTTATTCAACCCTGAGACCTTGAGAGCCTTGTGCCTTGCTTTTGCAACACGTTTTTACTTATAGTTCTAAAAAAGATAATATAAATAAAAAGTTTTGTAATTATAATTACTTTTTTAATAATATAAAAGTTTATTTTATACTTTAATATACTATTAAATAAGCTGATATTAGCCTAATTTAAAGTATTATTATTAAAAGCTATATACTTTTTATAAGTAGTAGTAAAATAAATTATATTAACTTCTACTTATATATGTTTTATTTTTTAGTATTTAGTATAATAACTTAAAATGTAATAGATCCAGGCCAATGATGGTAATTAAATATAAATAAAGTAAATTTAATAAAGAGTTAACTATGTATATTATAGAGACTTAATAGTTAACTTCTACTAAGTCACTAAAATTACGTGCTTATACATAAAGTTAAAGCTAAGATAATTATTTTAATTAATTATTTTAAGCTCTAGCCTATTATATTACCTTCTTTCTTATAGACTAGATAGCGGCTTTTTAGTGAACTATTTACCTAAAAGCCTTTATAAGCCTATTTTAGATTCTATTTACTATAGCTTCTTTTAAAGCTCTTATTAGTAATTTATTAATAGAAGTTTATGTCTACCTCTTTATAGAAACACTATATACTTCTTTTAATAGTCTAATATTATTATATCTTCTAGCTAGCTTACTAGCTCTATAGTTATTAAGATATAGTTTTTTTACTTTATTTTATATTATAGCTAGTGGCCTCGCCCTTGTCTTATTTATATTTTCGTAATAATATTCTACACTACGTGCTTTTTATGGTTATTTATTTAAATTAATAATAGTTAAAGATTATTTATAAACTAGCTTAGTAATAGATTATTACTTACTAGCTATAGTTTATCTATATAAAATATTAGGTTTAGCTTTAGAGGCGTATTTAGCTTTATAATATGCAAACTAATTATATTTTCTATAGTATATTTAGTATTCTTTTAGTCTAGCTTTTTATTTTCTTATTTAGTAGAGAGTTAGTTACTAAGTTTTAGCTATACCTTATTTCTAATACGCAGTTATAGAGCTTTATTTTAATATTAGTTTATTTATTTTTCTTATTTTTACTATACTTTAGCTATAGTTACTTATGCTAAGTTAATATATTCTTTTAGCTTTTCTATAATTTCTTTAGTGCTAGCTTTTAGGTCTTAAGCTGTTATATTATACCTAGTTCTAATATCTACTTACAGCAGTTCTATATTATATCTATATTAAAAAAAGAATAGATTTATTCCTATTAAAATAACGTCTCTTTTCTTTATTATAATTTTAGCTATTAGATAGAGCTTTATTTAGTTTACTTAATCTCACATAATAAACACTTAAAGATAGGCCTTAACTATACTATTTATCCTTTTTATAAAACTATCTATTTATGGATAGAATGCTGTCGATAATCGCCTTTTAATTCTTAGAATTTTATAAAGCTTAGTTTAGAACTTACTAATAAATTAGCTACTATAATTAGATACTATAGTATTAAAAATCTAATAGTAAGTAATAATCTTATAAATAAAAGCCCATATTACTATCTTAATATCTATGTTTAGAAGAGAGTAGAGAGTTATGTCTTTGCTTAGTCTATTAGTAATTACTAATAAGATTTTATAGCTATTACTTTCTAGTAATCTAGTTACAAAATCTATTAAGATCTTTTTTTAAATATAATTAGAAATAGATAATAGGTGTAATAGCCCTTACTAGTAATCTCTCTATAACATTATATAGTTATATATATTATAGTTTTAAATATAACGCCATATATAGTTTAATATCCTTAGCTAAAAGTAATCTTTTATTAATATTAAATAGATGCTTTACTGTCCTGGGTGTCCTATTACTTATAATAAATAAATTTAGTAAATAATTAATATCCTTAATAGCTTTAAGTCAGGTACTTATTTTCTATTCTAATAATAAAGAGTTTTATCTTCATTAATTGTGTATTTAGCTAGTGAAACTTTTAGTTTAAGCTTTAGAAAAAATCTCTACTTCTAATTACAGAAGGCCTATACTACTTTTATATATATTTTATTATCTAGTATTACATTATGCTATCTTTATTTAAGCTTGTTATAAGACTTTTAGGTATAAGATTTCTAGACTTCAGTTATGCTATCTCCTGTAATTATTAAAAAACTTATTTAAATAAAAAAGGCCTATACTGCTTGCCTATTATTATTTAATTTAAGCTCTTTTTTTTAATATATAACTACTAGCTTTAATAGCTGAATTATATAATTTTTTAGCCTTTTATTATCTTCTTTATTTAGATAATTCTGTTATATTTTAATAATGCGTTAGCTTATACGTTTTCTTTCTCTAATTTATATTAAATCTTTATATTATATTAGCTAAGGAATAACTGCTAGCGCGTATATCTTTTATTTAATTTTTAAAACCTTATAAAGTACTTAAAGTTTTTGTAATTAGTAATAACCTAGAACTTTTTAATAAACCATAATTCAGCATCCTATACCTTTAGGCAATAAATAATTATAAGAAGTTTTTTATTATATATCTCGTAATTATATTTTATAGGTGTGTTTTTTTTTTATAAATATATATATAAACACAGCACGCTATTATCGCTGTATTATAAAAAAACTTTTTTAGTTATATAATTTAAAAAGTTAGCTTCTAAAATAGTCTTATAGTTAGAATTAAATTAGGCTAGTACTAGTTCTAATATAAAAATCTCTTTTAGCTTATTAAATACTACTTGCTTTTTATTAGTTTATTAGAATAATATATTACTTATAAGTCTTATAAATAGAGCAGCATTTTCTAAAAAAGACTTAATAAACTAATAATAGAAATTAGTAAATCTAAGAAAGCTTCTAATTTCTTTTATAGTTATTAAAGACTATTACTTAGTAATTACTTTTATTTTAGCAGAATCTATTTAAATTCCTTACTTTATTTTAATAATAAACTCTAGATATTTCGTGCTCTTGGTTTTGAATTTGTATTTTTTAATATCTAGATATAAATCTATAGCGCTAAGTTTTTCTAGTACTAGATTAATTTACCAGCAATACTCTTCTAGTAAGCCTAAAAAGTAAATAAGTATATTATTAAAAAAAGCTAAACAGAACTTATTAAAATACTTTTATAGGATTTAGTTTATATACTATTAAAACATACTAAAGACTTTTACTAGTCTAAAAGGTGTAATTAGCTATTTAAAAAGTCTAAATATTATATAAAAAGCTAAATCTTATATAAAAGGCCGTTAGCTATTTTTTTTTTTTATAATATAAATCTTATAAAAGGCTGCTAAAATATTGAGCTTAGTATATTATCTTACCTTACTAATCTAGCTAAGCGTTTTATAGATTAGAGAAAGAAAATATTTATTTTTTTAAAAAATCTTATTAAGCATGTAGTAGTTAATATAAAAGTAAAGACCTTTACTAAGCTTATATATAAATAGTATTAGAACTATAGCTAGAGAGTTACTTATATAAATAAAATCCTTTTCTAATAGTAATATTAACTTTTTTTACAGTACTAATAGTTTCTCTCTTAATATATTATATAGCGGTTCCTATAGGACCTTAGGGTCCTTCTTATTAATCCTTTTAAATTTAATATAATAGTTTATTTTAGGATCTTATAATAGTAGGAGCTTATTTACTTCTTTTTTTAAAAATAGCTTTAAGTGCTTCTAATAGGCCTTAAGAAGTAGTATTTTAAAATTTAGCTTTAGTTTAGACGCTAAGGCCTTTTAAATATCTACTAATAATACTATAAAAATACATATTATATTTATTCTTTTTAATTTATTTATTTATATTAAAAAAGTAGTTATGCTAATCTTTATTAGCTTTTACTAACATAGTTTCTTCTCTTTCTTACTATAAACTCTTATTCTTAAAGTATGAATATAAAATGATTTCTTTACTAGCGTGATTATAATATTATTTTAATTTATCTAAAGTTTACCTAAAATAAGATTAAACTTAAGTGTGTTATTAATAATATATATATAGACTTATTCAGTATATCCTTTAATATTAAGGTTAATTTATGTAATCTAGATAACCTTTCTAGGTTTCCTATATACTCTAATAATCCCTTATAGGGCTATATTAATATATGTTAAATAAACTTTAGTAGTAAAAACAGAGCTCACAAGACCATAGCATAAACACCTAGTATTAATTATTATATATATAATATTCATCTAGTTAATTAATAAGTATATAGTAATAGAGTTTATATCTATATATATATTTTAAAACTTCTATTATTTTCTTTATAATATTATTTTACTTATTTCGGCTAGGGGCCCCTGCTTGTGACTGTAAGTAAAAACTATTCTTTTTCTAATACTTCTTCTTTTTTTTCTTTATCTCTATTTTCTTTATTTTTTTTATTAGTATTTATTTATCTAGCTTTTGCTAATACTATAGCGGCTAGACGTAACTAATTTATTCTTATATATTTATACTTATTCTTTATATAGTTAAGAGAACTGTATTAATAATAGAAGCTTTATTTATAGTACTAGTTAAATTCCTTTTAGCTTACTTAAAATATTTTAAATTAATTATTTTATAGCTTTACTATCTCTACACGCGTAGGTATCACTTCCTAATCTATTAATTTAAATATTAATATAAATAACGTTATATAGATAGCCATAGTAGTCCTATAGTTACTTAATATAATTTATATAAGGTTATTATTAACACGAATTACTTTTTAAGTGTATTTTTTAAAGCTTAGTGTTATTAAAAGGGCTGTAATATACTTCTAAAGCTCTCTATTTAATCTCTAGATAAATATACTTTTTTTTATGTTTTTATTTAGCTAATTACTTTCTATTAGTAGTAGCTTCTTATTAAACTCTATATAGTATTCTTTTATTAACTTCTTTTTTTATTTCATGCTTTACAGCTTATTTAGAGACTTTTACCTTTAATACTAGTTTTTAAACTAAAAGTCTATAAACGCCTATATTACTTTAAGAGTAGTATTATTTCTTTAATTAAAAAGCTATAAAAGAATAGTTTATACTGCTTATTTTTTTAAATGCTAAAAGAAATAGTTTATTTATTCTTTTTTATTATCTATATAGTATTTATTAAATCGTAACTTAGCCTTAGCTTAATGCTTAAACATAGAGTAAAAAAATCATATACTATTAAACATAAAGAATTTAGAGAAATTAAATAGTTTAATTACTAATTTAATTACTGATTATAGTATTGGCATGAAAAGAGTTACTAATATTATTACTAAAACCTATAAAAATAGCCTTAATAAAGAATTATAACCTTTTAGTATAGTTAATCTCTTAGATATTACTTATAATATATTTATAATCTTTCTGAGTAAGGTACTGTTGCTGGTTTTATTTACTAGAAATAAAACTTTCCCTTTATTACGCTAAGTAAGATAGTTATTAAGTTTAATCTCTATTTAGCTTATTACTACTTTAATAGCTGAAACTTCTAACTCTTATAAAATAAGTAACTAGTATAGTTTGCAGCTGATTTATTTATTATTATATTTTATATTAAGCAAGTTTATTACTCAGGCTATTAATATAGATACTAAGTAGTTATTAGTATTTATTAATATTTACTATACTACTAGATAGCTCTCTTAAATACTAGGGAGTTTTTTATTCTTTTATAAAGTTAATTATACTACCAGAGGCCTCTCAGCCTCTTATAAGAAATAAAATTAATTAAATCCAAATATAATAAATCCAGGCCAATAATAGCAATTAGATATAAATAAAGTGAATTTAATAAAAAGTTAATTATATATACTATAAAGACTTAATAGCTAATTTCTATTAAATTACTAAGGTTATGTAATTACGTATGGAGTTAAAGTTAAGATAATTATTTTAATTAACTATCCTAAGCTCTAGCCCATTACATAGAATTTTAAATTTTTTTTTTAAGTATATTAGTAAACTATTAAAAAAAATAGCTAGTTTAAAATAAATTAATTAAACAAGTATTAAATTTTTTTACTATAATTACTAATATTAAAACGTAAAAAAGTAAGTACTAATATAATAGTACTTTTTATAAGAGTTTTGTTAACTACTAGCTATATTTTAAATATTTATAAAATAGTTAAGTAATTATTTAGTTAAAATACTAATAACTACTATATTACTTTAAAAGCTATTTTTAATATATTTAAACTAATAACTACTATTAAGTAGTTAATATATAAAATTTTTAGAAAATACTAAAGCAACTTTTAATTATATAATATATATATAGTTAAAATAGTAAAGTTTAATAATAATATTAAAGTTAATAAAAAATAAAAAAATAAACTATAACTTAAATTAAAAAAGCTATTTTTATATAATATAAAATTACTTAAACTAAAAATATTTAAAAAGACGTTATAAGCTTAAAAATATAAAAAGTTTAAAAAAATATTATTTATTTATAATTATTAACTTTAATAAGTAAAATAATTTTTATATTATTATAAAAAAAAATTATTAAAAAAAATTTACTATTAACTTTAGTTAGCTAGCTATTTAATTATTTATTAATAAATATATTATTAAGTACTATATTTTTATAACTTAGTTAATTAGGCTTTAAAAGTTAATTTAAAGTTTTAAAATAAAAAAATATAGTTTATTAAAAGTTTGTAAAAATAGCTACTAGTTTTTTATTAATAAAAAATTATTTTTATTTATAAATAAAGTAAATATACTTGTATTTAAGCTATAATATAACTTGTACTATTTACTTTAAAATTTTTAGTATACTTTTAATACAAAAAATTAATACTTTAACTACTTTTATATAAACTTATTAACTTTATTTTTTTTTAGCTAATATTTTTTACTATATAATCCTTTTACTAATTTAACTTTAAGTTAATTTTTTTTTAAATTTTAAGCTTAGCTAATTATATATAAACATTACTTAACTTTTTTACTTTTTTAATTAAACTTTTTATAATTTTTTTATAGTTACAAACTAGTTAAATTAAATTTTTTTTTATTTTTTTTTTTTTAGCTTTAAAGTCTAGTTAACTATATATAAATATTATTTAACTTTTTCATTTTTTTAATTAAATTTTTAGTTTTTTTTTATAATCATGAATTTGTTAAACTAAGCTTTTTTTTTTTTTATAGTTTTAAAACTTAGCTAACTATATATAAACTTTTTAATTTCTTTTTTTTTTAATATAAAGTACTTGTAATTATTATTTATTATATTTTTATATTAAATATATTTCAAAAGCTTTATATTTATATTTATTATACTCTTATAGTTTTTTAAAATTTAAATACTATATTAAAAATTCTATTTGTAATAACAGTATAGTTATAGTTTAATTTATTTAATATATTATTTCTATTAAATTTTATTTTATAAATTTAAATAAAGTATAGCTTAATTTACTTACTATTAACTAATTTTAGTATTTATAAGTATATAGTTTTAAACATTTTAGTACTTTATATTACTAAAATATAGTTAAATTTTTTATAACTTTAAGTAGCTTTAGGCTTTTAAATTATATAATTTAATACTAAAACTTATATAAGTTTTATAATTGCTGAGCGTAGTGAAGCTTCTTCTATTCAAATTAGGGGGGGTTTTGGTTAGAAACTGCGCCAAGGTAGCACCGAGGTTTTTCACGTTCTTATTAGGCAAAAAAAAGTTATGTCACGGGATTAAGCTCTAAGCGAAAAACATTAAAACTTTCTCATGCGACTAATACCTCTTACGCAACTTCTCTTATGCAATACATAGTTTACCAGTATACTTACTATACTTTACTAAATGAATCTGCCTCCTCCTTGCAGCTAGTGTGGGAACCCTAAAGATGCTGCCACTGAGCTGCCTTTTAAAGTTCTGTACCAAGCTGCCCCTAGAGCTATACATTGAATTCAAATCACGCTTCCTGTGGGGGAAAAGGTGGTCTAAGGGGGTCTCCCCCTTGATATATATTAAATTTAATTCAAATTGCGCTCCCCGCAGGGGAAAGGGGGGTTCAAGGGGGTCTCCCCCTTGATAGTCAAATCTAATTCGATGTAAGAGCCAATTCTAATTCGATGTAGGAGCCAATTCTAATTCGATGCAGAAGCCAATTCAGATTCAAAGTAGGAGCCAATTTAGATTCGATAGTCGCTTCTCTAACGTAACTTCTGTCACGCTGCTTCTCTTTTGATGCCGCTTCTCTTTTGATGCCGCTTCTCTTTTGATGCCGCTTCTCTTTTGATGCCGCTTCTCTTTCGATGCTGCTTCTCTCCTCACCCTGCTTCTCTCCTCACCCTGCTTCTCTCCTCACCCTGCTTCTCTCCTCACCCTGCTTCTCTCCTCACCCTGCTTCTCTTTTGATGCTCTTTCTCCCACCCTGCTTCTCTTTTGATGCTCTTTCTCTCACCCTGCTTCCTCTCATCCTGCTTCTCTCACCCTGCTTCTCTCCTGCTGCTTCTCTCCTCCAGCCGCTTCTCTGACAGCCCTGCTTCTCTAACGGCGGCTTCTCTAATGGTGCTGCCTCTCTGCAACTGCTTCCCTGACGCTGTTCCTCTAACGCGGCTTCTGTAACGCAGCTTCTGAAACGCGGCTTCTCTAACACTGCTTTTCTGGCGCTGCTTCTCTTACCCTGCTTTTCTGGCGCTATTTTTCTAGCGCGGCTTCTATGGCGCTACTTCTCTGACGCTGCTCTTCTCTCTGACGCTGCTCTTCTCTCTGACGCTGCTCTTCTCTCTGACGCTGCTCTTCTCTCTGACGCTGCTCTTCTCTCTGACGCTGCTCTTCTCTCTGACGCTGCTCTTCTCTCTGACGCTGCTCTTCTCTCTGACGCTGCTCTTCTCTCTGACGCTGCTCCTCTTACGCTACTTCTTGGACGCTGCTCTTCTCTCACGCTGCTCCTCTTACGCTACCTCTCTCCCGCTGCTTCTCTTACGCTACCTCTCTCCCGCTGCTTCTCTTACGCTACTTCTCTCCCGCTGCTTCTCTCCCACTGCTTCTCTCCCACTGCTTCTCTCCCGCTGCTTCTCTGACACTGCTTCTCTGACACTACTTCTCTCACGCTGCTCATCTCCCGCTACTTCTCTATGACTACTCTTTTCACGTAGCTTTTCTTACACTACTTGTTGCTGAGCGTAGCGAAGTCCTCTAACATTTATGTTAGCTTTAGTATTTTAAACTATATTAACTTTAGTTAGTATAATAAAACATATAAAAATTAAATATACTAGTAATACTTTTTTATATTAAATTTTAATATAAGTATTTTTAACTATAATTATTTTTTATTATTATTATTATTTTATTATAAATTACTATTACACAAAGCTCTAGAAAAAAAAATATAAATAATACTATTAATAAAAAAGTAGTAATTTTATTAGTTTTTAAGTTAAGTATTATTTTTTAATTAAAAATATTCTTACACTCTAAAATTATTCTACTCTTTATATTTTTTAAATACTATAAAAAGCAAAAAATATTAATAGCTTAAAAAAACTTATAAACATAAAAAAATTAATAACTTATTATTAGTAAATAGTATCTACTTTTTAATTTATATAATAAAGTACTTTTATAAAACCATTAAAGTAGTTTTAAACTTTTTTTTAACTTATTTATATATAATTTAGTTTTAGCTTAATATTATATACTATTTTACTAACTTTAGTTAGTAAGTTATTTTAAACTTTTAACTTTAATATTAAGTATTTATTTTACTTTTATATATAAACTTACTTTAAATTTATTTAAATAAGTTTTTATAATAACTTAAAATTTTATTTTATATATAGTAATTAAAATTCTTATTATTTATACTTAATTTTAGTTAACTTAACTATAATAAATATAAAAGTAAATAAAAAAACGTGTTACATTTCTTGTTAAAGGCTAAAATAAAAAATAACTTTATTAATATATATTTATATATACTAGCTTTTAATTATGTAAATTTTTAGTTTAAAAAAAGTTTTTTAATTATATATTAATAACTTTATTTATTAAGTAGTTTTATGTGGCTTGTAAAAAAAATTATAATAATAAAAATTAAATAGTTTATAAGTATTTTTAGCTTTTACTTAATTTAAAGTATATTTTTTAATATATACTTACTATAGTTAAGGTACTTTTTTAGTGTATATAACTAAAGCTTTTACTTATAAAGTATTTTTAATTAAAGTAGGTTAGTAATTTATATTTTAGTACTAGTATAAAAAATAATAGTTTTTTTTTTTATTTTTTTTTTTAGCTACCAGCTTTTTTTTAATTAGTTTATTTTTATTATTACTTTTATTTTTAGGTATAATAATAGTAAAAATAAAGTTTTTTCTAAATAGTACTTTTTTTTTTTCTTTCTTTTTTTAACTTCTTGCTGTATTTATACTACTTTTTTTATTTTTATTAAAAAGTAGAATATAATTTTTTTTAATATAATTATAAACCTTTATATACTAGTAATTAAATACTTATACTATTAAACTACTAGTTAATTTTAACTAAATATAGTAGCTATTACTACTAAAAACATAAAATTAAAATAGTTACTAAATATATATTAAAGCTTTTACTTAAATTACAAAACTAGTTATTTTAAAGCTAAAACTATTTTAAAATTTTTTTTTTTTCATATTTTAAAAAACTTTTAGTAGTAGTTTTAAAAGCATATTTTTATATTCTTAATTTAAAATATACTATAGTAAATTATTATATATAATAATTTAATTACTATATAACATAATATTTTTTAATATATTATATAAAATAACTATTTTTAGTTAAGATAAAATATTTACATTCTAAGGTATTATATAATTAAAAGCTATTTTTATAACTTAGTTAAAAAAGCTTACATAATATATACTTTTTTTTATATTAATAAAAAACCTTTTTTGTAAATATTTTTTGTTCATTTAAGTAGTTTAAGTAATAAATTATAAAAAGTATAGTAATAGTTTTTATTTATATTTAAAATATAATTATTTTAAGTTTTTTTAAAAATATATATATATATATAATTTAACATATATAGCTCTTATTATTTACAAGCTTTTAAAAATATAAAAATTGTTTCATTTTATACTTTATTTTAGCTTTTTTAGTAATATTATTTTTATAAAAATAAACATTAAATTTGTTTATATTATTAAATTTAAGTAAAAGTATTAGAGTATAGTTTTACTTTTACTTATTTATAAGTAAGTAAGTATTTTATAAGCTTTTTACCTACTTTTTAAATAGTAATATATACTTTTTAAACTTACTATTATATATACCTTTTTTATAGTACTAGAAAATAATACTAAAGTTTTTTATAGTACTAAAAACATATATAAAACTACTTATTAAATATTAAATATAATACTTACAAGTATTAATTTATAAAAATATAGCTATTAATAGTATTTTTATAACTATTAATAAAAATTAATTTTTTTTAGAATTTTTTTTAAAACTAGTAAAATAGTTTTTAAGTATTTTTTTATTTATCTTAATATAGTAGTTCTATTAAGTATAAAAAAGAAAAAATTATATTATATTATTAAAAAAAATTTAAATTAGCAAAAGTTACTATAGTTTTCTCTAATATATAATTATATTAAAAAGTAATTTTCTTATAAGTAATTAGTATTTATATAATTAAGTTATTATTATGGTTAAAGTTTATGAAGTTTATAAAGTTTATTAGTTTATTAATTATATTTTTATTTAATATAATTAAATAAGCAAAACATAAAGTAAATTTATTAAATAATAAATATACTTAACTTAGTTATTAATAGACTTTTTAAAAGTTCCTTTTTTATATTTAAATAAAATATATATTATTAACTACTATAAGGCCTAATTTATTATAAAAATCATTATTTATAAATAAGTTTTAAAAGTTTTTATAAATTACTAACTTTATATAATAATAGGCTCAGTTTCCATACGTTGTAGTATAAATATAAGTTAATAAAATAAATTAGCTCTATTTTAGCTATACTAAGATAGAAAGAAAAGAAATATAAGAGAAGCTTATTTCTAAATAAAGTAGTATATAGTCTAAGTATAAGCTAGCTATACTCTAAGCTCTATACTAAATTATAACTGATATAGCTAGTTATGATAGTATATAATCTATAGTAAGCTAAATAAGTAATACTGTTATATTACTTCCTTTTTAAAAATAGCTTATTTCTAAGTCTTTAGATTATAATCTTCTTTTTACTAGTCTTTATATTACTCTTATTTTTAAAGCTGTTTTATTATTTTCTTTTATTATTTCTAAATTCTTCTCTGCTTTATATACTTTTAACTAGGCGTTTAGTTATACTAATAGTTTTATTTTCTTTAAATAGGCTTTATAATAGTTTTTTATCTTATATAAAGTACCTATAAAGCCTTAGGTATTATACTAGATAGGATTTAAATTATAAGCTAGTTAGAATACTTTATACTATAGTTAGCTATAGAATAAATAGCTATTAAAAATTTTCTATACTAGTTACTTAAAATACCTATTAATTTTAATAGGCAGTTCCTTAAGTTTAATTTAACTAAACAATAAATAAGTAAAAGATTTTTATAAGTAATTTATATAGAAAATATTAAGTATATATATATACTATAGTAGCTTAAGATAATAGAAATATCTTTTTATCTTATACCCTAGTAATAACTACTTTCAGTTATTAACTAATTACTTAAAGATTAGCTAAAAAATAAAGCTAGAGATTTTTAATATAAAACATATATAAATAATCCAACAGAATTAAATCTATAACCTGTGGGCATCTTAATTAATAATTGAAGCTATTTAAATTAGTATAAAAAACTATTATAATTAATTTTATAGTATAATAGAGAGCCTTAAGCGCGGGAAATATTAAACTTTAATTACTTCTATATCTTATCCTATACCCTAGTAATAACTGCCCTTAGTTATTAACTAATTACTTAAAAGTTAGCTAAAAATTAAAGCTAGAGATTTTTAATATAAAATATATATAAATAATCTAATAGAATTAAATCTATGACCTGTGGACATCTTAATTAATAATTAAAGCTATTTAAATTAGTATAAAGAACTATTATAATTAATTTTATAGTATAATAGAGAGCTTTAAGTGTGGAAGGTATTAAATTTTAATTATTTCTATACCTTATAAAAATACTCTCTCTAATAAGGCCTCTTTATAAACTTATATAAAAATATCCTATACTATAAGTAGCTATAAGTAGTTTTTTTTAGTCACTTTTATAAATTCTACTCTTCTTAAAAGAGTTCTTCTAGTAATTACCGTATATATTAGTTCTTACTTATATATATTAAGTAGGTTTTTAAATACCTAAAGAGCTATACCTACTTATAGTTATTTACTTTTTAGTAACTAGACTCTATTAATTAAGGGCGCTTTAAGGACTGCTGTAGGGCTTAAATTAAGTTATCTTAAAGCTAGTAAACTAACTCTAATAAAAAGTACTAATAACTAGAGAGCTTAGTTCTAATAGAGAGAGTTAATAGCTTATAATAATTAACTAATATAATATTAAATATAGGTAGAAAAGTGCACTTTAGGTCTTCTTATAGCTCCTAAAGATAGTATAATAGCTCTTTAATTAATTAAAGTAATTAATTAAGTTTATATAGTAATTATAAAGGTTTACTAGCTTAGAAATAGATAGCTCTTTTCTAATATAGTCTTTAAATATCCTATAAATTTTTATTATACTAGTTTGAGTTTTGGATGGCTACTTACGTAATTAAATTACCGTCTTCTATAGATCGCCAACTGTTATAGTAAATAAGATAACGTTATTATCTTTCTAAGAAAGCTGGCCACGTTCTCTGATAGAAGTGTGCCCACTGAGTAGCTTTGTGTAGAGACGTACGTTCATGAGCTCTTCTAAAATTGCTTCTAGGGCTCGGGGCCCCTGGCTGCTTTCCTGGCTGCTTTTTGTGGCTGCTTTCTGGCTGCTTTCTGGCTGCTTTCTGGCTGCTTTTCTGGCTGCTTTTCTGGCTGCTTTCCTAGCTGCTTTTCTGGCTACTTTCCTGGCTATTTGACTTCAAACTCTATTGCCTATTTTGACTTTCTATTTTCAAGGTGCTCTGTGAGGACTCAGATAAATTGCCCCTATGCTTCCTACGCCTACTTTCCTCTGTTTTCTCACGAGATGTCTTTATAGTCCTTACAGTGCCTGCACCGCCAATCCCGTCCTCACGCAATCGCTCTAGGAGTCGAACGGTTGTAAACAGGTTATCAAGCCAGATCACATGCCTACTGGGCGGCAGAAGGCGTCGCCCATCAACCAGCTGGTTTACTAGGTGGAGTACGACAGCGTGGGTCGCTGAGAAACCTTCTTTTTGGTATCAAGGGTTAATTTTATATGGCCTGCCTGTAGGTCCTGTGCCCTTTGAGTGTAACAGCCAGTTTAAAATATACCCTTAATCCCTAAGCATCCATGTTTTATAGCCAGTTGATGCTGCCTTGTAGCTGATAGTAGTAATCTCCCTAGAGCGCCCTGTAAACTTCTGTATAGATTCATCAACCGCGAGATTACGCCCTAGCACCTAGTAGAGCTGCAAGCAGCGTCGGAGGTACTTAGAGAGCTCCCATACGCGCTCAAACGTACTGGTAAAAGGTGGGTCTCTATCCTCGCGTGGTTTAGTATAGTAGAAGTAGCAATTAATTTACTCAAAGCGCGTGCTAGAGATGTACTCTCCTATAAGATGTTTAACGCTAAAACGCCTGTAAGATCTCCAGTAGTCGCTTACACATAGTTCTTAGTAGATCTCTATATGAATTAGCGTTGCAAAGTACGCATACATCTCCTTCCTATTAACTAGGTGCTATAGCCGGCGCTGGTGCTTCTCCGTCTTTTGAGCTACAGCGCGTGCGAGTTCCGCGTTGTGATTAGTATAAACACATAGCTTATTAACCAAATTATTGGTAAAGAATAGCTTAAACAGCTCAATTGGCGATTCTTTGTTGATACCCAGAGGCAGGTTGGCAAAACCACGCTGGTTTGGGTTCTTAATGTATAGGAGATCCCACGGGGGTGGCGCAGCATCAGGGGGGGGGGGGGGGGGTGGTTTATTACGCTTTTTTACAGGATCAACCTCATCAACCTTCTCAACCAAATCGTCGTTAATTCTATACCAATTGGTCATTGCGTTGTTGAATTATAGCGCGTTATTTATAGGTGTTTACATCTTCTCTACGAAAACTAGTGGTTAAAGTTGCCCTTAGTAATTGCTCTCTGAGTGGCTGGCTAACCGAGAGCAGTTATCATCAGAGCATAGGATACTTATAATAGAATAAAGTCTATATATTTACTAGTTAAGCTTCTAGCTAGATTAACTAGTAATAAAGCCTTTAAATATAATATATATTTTATTTCCTATAAAAAAGTCTAGCTTATAGTGTTTCTTATTAGCCTATTAAGTTTATTACTCTTATACTTAAATAATCTCTTATTAAGCTATTTTTATAGCTAGCTTTATTATATTATAGTAAGCTTTAACATAGCTCTATGCTTTCTCACGTAATATCTATTTATAAATTATAGTAAATATCTTTATATGTTTCTTCTAGTCCTAGTAATAGATTAGCTAGTAACTAAACTTAATTTAATAAAGTAATAAGCCTATAGTCTTATATAATAAAATTACTTAAGTTTAGTCTATATAAAGTAGTAAGTCTAACTAGTTATTTTAATAATAATTAATAAATAGCCATAAGTGCTAGTTAATGTACTAATTTAAGATTTTAGTATTTTCGTTAATTTAAAAGTAAAATATAGTATTAAGAGCTTTTACTTAATTTCTATTAGTTAATATAGCTTATCTATAAATACTAAAGTAAACTAAGAACTATAATTAAAGACTATTAACTTTAGTAAACTAAATACTTACTAGATATAATAATAGTATATATTAGCTATTTAAGTAATTATAGTAGTTTTATAGTAAGATAATAAAAAGCAGCACTTACTTAGCTAGTCTATAATAATAAAAACATAATTATATTTTTTCTTATTTAGAAAAAAGAACTTAAAGTTTATAGAAATATCTTACTATACTTACTTAAGAATTAATAGTAATTTAAATAAGCCTAAAATTTTATTATAAGGTATATAACTCTATTTATAAGCTTTATATATAATTATATAAGAATCTATATTTTTACTTATACAGCTCTAGTAGTAGTAGTTATAAAATAACTTATTTTTTTTTATTTAAGTAAGTAATCATCTAAGTAGTATAAATAGCTTAAATAAAATAAATTTTTAAAAAGTATACAATGGAAACTACTAGCTTACTATAGTATATAAAAAGATTTTAGCTAAGTTTTTATATTAAATATTTATTAGAAAAGGTGTGTTCTTAAAATAGCTATAAACTCTTATAACTATAATTCACCTCAATAATATAATTAACTAGTAAGTAAGAATTATTTAAGGGTAATAAGATTATAAAAGTATTAATAGTAATTACTTTAATTATATTAATAACTAGTATATTTTTTATTAATAGTACAGCTAGATTATTACTCGCAGTTTTAATAAAGCTAATATTAATTTATTTTACAAAAAAAAAAGGCTCGTGTTTAGGCTGTTTTATTTTTATTTTTTTAAGTCTTTAATTTTTCTTACTTACGTAAAAGCGCGTCAGCTATTACATTAATTATACTAAAATAATAAATAAGTATTAGATAATAATTTATTATATTTATTACTTAGTATATTTAGCAGGAAGTAAGCTCTTACTTTATAAAGAAATATTCTAATACATAATAATTAGTTAGAGTACTAAATAATTCTATAGTTTATAAGCTTATAAGCTATAAGTACTATTCTTAAAGATTATAAATTATAGCTAATATCTTTTTATTATATATATTATAGTTTATTTAGGGCTTGCTTATAGTTTTAGAGTAAAAAAATTATAAGTTACTAAAAGCTATTTTCTTAAAGCTATAATAGTATTCTTATAATAACTTTATTACTTATATTTATTTGCATACGCGTTTAATAATAAGGTAAGTAATAAACTAAAATATTATTTAATAGCATTAAATCTTTAGCTTACTAAAAAACTACTAGTTTATATTTACTAAAAGTATACTATATACTCTTCTTATGCAGCTTAGTAAGCAATTAAATAATATATTTATAGTTTTTTAAAAAGGCTTTATAGAAGTTATAAAATCTTAAAAAAAAATTATAAGCTTTTAACTAATATAGATACTAGCTATTTTTGTATAATAGTAACCTTTTTAAAGTCCTTTTAAATTCTCTTTATACTAATAATAAGACCTAGGAACTTTGTTCTAGTAATAATAAACTTACTTTTCTTAATATCTGCTTAAAGACTTATATTCTAAAAATATTTTAGTACTTAAGTAATATACTTTTTATACCACAGCTAGTTTTTAGAGTAAATTAAAATATTTTTAAAATAAATAATATAGAAATTATTAAGTAGATTATAAAATACCTTATTAATATAGTATTAAAATATAGTAGAGTTATTATAAAGACTAAATAGTAGTACATAGTACTTATAGTTTTTATACTAAGTATAAAACATAATTAAATTTTCTATATTCTTATTTAAATATATATAATAAAAGGTTTGTTATATATTAAGCTTAGTAAACACTTTTATACACACTAGTTAGATAAAAGTCTTTTAATTTAATAAAATTAGATAAGCATTTTTCTTTATAATAGTATTAAGCTTATAATAGTTAACATAAAAGTACTATTTTTTTTAGACTTCTTAGTAAATAGTACTAAAAAAATATATAAAGCATTACTATAAGTAATAACCCTTTATTAAAAATAGTTATTTAAATAGGTTTTAATAAACTATAGCTGCTTAAGAGATATACTATATAATAAATTTAATATTAACGTATTTTTAGCTATTAGTTTAATATTATAGTTAATACCTTTATAATATAAAAGTAGTATGTTTAAGTTCTTTTTTAAAAAATAAACTTAAGTTATACTAGCATAGCTAGGGTAGAATAGCTTTTATTTAATTAACTACTAAAATTTTTTTTTTATAAAGTCTTTATTTAATTAATAGGGCCTTTCTAGTAAAGCCTTTACTAAAAGATTTTTAAGACTTTAGAAGAAAAACTTTAGGTCTAGTAAACTAAACTTATTTCTATAATCCTAAATAAGCTTATTTATTTTATAAATATTAATATACTCTAGCATAGTTTTCTTCTACTATATATATTTTATAAAAATAATAGCTTTTATAACATTAATTTTAAGGCCTACTTTAGAAAGGTTTTTTGTATAAAATAAATTAAAAATAAAAAGTTTATTTACTTAACTCTAGCTACAGTTATAGATAGAGCTACTCTTTTATTTTTTTAAAATTTTTTTACTATACTATACACTAGAGGGAGTGCTAAATTGGCTTATAAATATATTATAAAATTACTATATTTATTAGCTTATTACGTTAGTTAGTATTAGCTAAATATAAAAGATTAATTTTAGTTAATAAGCTTTATATTAAAATAATAATATTATACTTATAGTTAATTAGCTTATTATCTAGCTATTTAAGTATTTACTTTTTATAGTTAATTAATATACCTATATCTTTAAATAGCTTATTACTAATTATAAGATTATAGCAGCTAATATTACAGAACATAAAATAAATTAATAAATAGTAGTTATTTATTACTAGATTAGCCTAAAAGTACTTATTTATTTATCTATTTAATCTACTGTTATAGCTAGCTAGGGGGATAGATTTTATTTAATAAGTTTTTATTTTAAGCCCTTTTTTAATAGTATATATATACTTTAGGTATATTAAAATAAAACTATTAACTCTAGTATTAAAAAAACTACTTAGCTTAATAGCTAGTTTACTAGTAAAAATATAGTAGAATAGTATAAAAACTAGTCTACTAAATAGTAGTTAGAAGTTAAACTAGTTAATAGTTTTAGAAAATAACTTTAGAAAAAAACTTTTCTTAAAGTAAGTCTTTCTCTAATAGTTTTTTTATAGTAAGCTAAAACTTCTTATTATTACTAATATCCTAAAACATATAAAGTTTTTTATTATATTTATAAGCTTAATTGCTTTAATTATAGCTTAAATAAATAGTTAATAATTTTTTTATAAAATAACTAGGTTTCCTGTAATTATAATAACTAGCTAGTTTAAAAATAGGTATTAGTAAAATAATAGTAGCTACTATATAAATTAAATACTTAGTTTTTAGATAAAACTACTAAGTTAATAGTAACTAAGTTTTTTTAGTTTTTTTATTAATTTACTTAGTAGCTTTTTTAGTACTAAGAGCTAGCTCTCTAGCAAAATTCTAAACTAAGTCTATATACTTATTATACTAGTTATAGTACTACTATTAATAGATGTCTATTTATATATATAAAGTGTCTAGAAGCTTTTTATAAAATTTTTTTATCTATTAATTTATAAATAGACTATGTTTTTAAACTAGGTAAAAAAAATTACTCTAGAATATAATAAAATTAATGTAATAATAGGCACGGTCTTTATGTATTATTATATAGATATAGGTTAATAAAATAAGTTAGCTCTATTTTAGCTATACTAAGATAGAAAAAGAAGAGATATAAAGGAGACTTATTTCTAAATAAGATAGTATATAGCTTAAGTATAAACTAGCTATATTTTAAGCTTTACGCTAGATTATAGCTAGCGTAGCTAGTTATAATATTATATTACCTATAGTAAGTAAAGTAAGCAGCACCGTTATAATTAACAGAATCTTTAAAATAAAGCTTTTAGAAATTATAATAAGTATTAAATCTTTTATATAAATTACTATATGTTTTTTTTAAGTAATTTATTATATACTAATAGCTAACTAGCTACTTACTCTCTTTTATTATATATATAAATATTAAAAAATATTAGTTAACAAAACCCTTTATATACGTACGTATGTAAGAAATAATATTCTCTTAAATAACTTACTTACTAACTCTAGTAAACTAGTTTTAGTTAGTATATGCTTTATTTTCTAGAATATTTCTCTATTAATTAAAAGTAATATTCTTACTATTCTTAAGTATTAGTAGATTAGGAAATTATACTAAGTAACTATTATTTTAATAGCTATCTATAGTAAGTATAGCTAGTAAAGTAATAAATAAATAAAGTAATACTTAAAAAGTTTAGTTACTAAGATCTTTTATATTAGAACTATTATTAGATTCTATAGTAATATAGCTAGCTTAGTTTTAAAAAATCTATAGTAGAGCTATAAAGCATGTTTTTTTTATTAATATTCATAATAATACTAGGCTAGCTTTTATAGAAAGAAAAGAGTATATATTATATATAAGTTTTTTTATTTAAGCTCTTAATATCTTAATTTTATTCTCTTAATTAGCTATATACTTAAGCGTGTTATTTAATAGCTAATAAAGCTTAATAAGCTTATTTCTAGTTTTATTAAACTTAGTTTTAGCTATATTAAGCACTTTTCCTAGTATATTAGTATAGTTATAATATATAAATACTTTAAAATAGCTATACTCTAGCTTACTAGTAATTATTACTTAATTAAAAGTTATTAGAGAAAGAAGTGTAATCTCTATTTTCTAAAACTTATAAATATTATTTTCTAGATAGTACTCTTAATAATAGCTATAAAAGATTTCTTATTATATTATACCTAAATATAGAGCTTTTTAATAGTGTAGTCTTTTTTAATTATATTATTAAAATAGTATATAATAATATACTTAAGTAACTTAGAGATAAACGTGTAACGTATTTGATAAGCAAGTGACTTACCTTAAAACTCACTAAAAAATCAAGAATTCGCACATGAATATCTCAACAACCACTTAATAATAAATTCTATAAATTAAAATTTAGGCTTTTCTACATGCATTACAGCTTCTATGAAGGTTACATATATATTGGTTTAGTAGTTTTTGAGATATAGCAATATGGCATGGTTTTAGCCCCCAAATTGCTATATCTCAAAAACTACTAAACCAATATACATGCAACCTTCAGAAAAGCTGTAATGCATGTAGAAAAGCCTAAGTTTCAATTTATAGAATTTATTATTAAGTGGTTGTTGAGATATTCATGTGCGAATTCTTGATTTTTTGGTGAGTTTTAAGGTAAGTCACTTGCTTATCAAATACGTTAGTTATTATTAGTAACTATTATTTTAGAATTAACTCTTATTTCTAGTATAAAGAGCCTTCCTATAGTCCTAATTTATTTATTTTTCTATATATATAAAGCTTTTAGTCTCTAGTAAAGTAAAGTAATTAGCTAATTCTCTAGTAGAAAGAAGATAAGTTAATAGTACTTATAGGAGTTAGTTTCTCTAGTATAAAGAAGATAATAAAAAAAGAGGTTTACTAAAGCTCTTATAGCTTTTTTCTAATTTAATAAATATATTACTTACTATTATAAGTCTTTTAATTATTTATTAAATTACTTTTAAAGTCTATTATATAGCACTTATATAAGCTATTACTTAGAGTTTTAATTACTTACTACTATAGAGCTTTTTAGTAGAGATTATATAGTTAATAAACTAATAACTTAATATAATCATGTAATTAATCCTTTAAGTATAGTTATTAATAAATTAAATACTTAAGTTAATTATATAATTTAATCTTAATATTATATTACTATTATCTAGCTAAATGAGAGAAATTTTAGTGTAATATAATAATAAACTTAGTCTTTATATATTATAGCATAAATATAGGTTAATAGAATAAGTTAGCTCTATTTTAGCTATACTAAGATAAAGAAAAAAAAAGATATAAAGGAAGCTTATTTCTAAATAAGGTAGTATATAGCTAAGAATAAACTAACTATACTTTAAACTTTATACAAAGTTATAGCTAGTATAGCTAGTTATAATATTATATAACTTATAATAAACTAAATAAGTAGTACTATCACACTTTAAGCTAAAAATTATATAAAAAAATTAGCTAGTATAAGTACACTTAATTACTTAAACTTAATTAAATATATTAGTATTTAAAACTAATACTTATTTACTTATATATATAATTACTTATTTTAATTATTTATAATTTCGTTTAAAAGTAATATAGTTAGTATAATTTTAATTTTAAATAATAATAAAACTAATTTAAGTATTATACTTTTTTAAATTTAGTTTTTTCTATTAAAAATATATTTTTTATTATAAGTTAATAAATATACTTTATTTATAAAAGTTTTAGTAATATTTTAAATAGTTTTTTAATAATTTTAGTAATTAGTTTAAATTTATATTACTTTTAGTATTACTTTAAATACTATAATTTTTTTTAAATTTAGTAATTTTCGTATAAAAACTTTTAACAGCTTTTTTAATAAAAAATATTTAATAATAAAACTTTATTTATATAAGTTTTTTTGGCATATTATTTAGTATATTTTATAAATTAGCATTTAATAATTATACATATTTTTATAAAAGTAAAAAAGAATTTAAAATAACTATATTATTAAGTATTTTACTATTTATTTAAAAAATTAGTACAAATTTTACAAATTTTATAGTTTTAATATATTACTATTTTTGGAAAATTAAAATTATTTACTAAAATACTATTAACTAAAAATTTGTTGTTTAAGCTATTATTATATTACTATAATTAAAAAAGTTTTTAAATTCAATAAGAAATAGTAAATAGTAGATTTATATTTTAATAGTAAAAAAAGTATTTAAATAAAATTTTTAAATTAATAGTTAGTTTTAAATATTAAATTAAAATTAAAAACTACTTTAATTAAAAAAAATACTTAACTTTTATAAAATATTTTAATAGTTATATTTATACTATAATATATATTTATAAATAAAAGAAAAGTGTACATAAATTTAGTATTAAAAATAAATAATAATTATTTTTATTTCTAAATAAGAAAAAAAAATTAAAATATTTTTTTAAATAATAAAAACTAGTTATATAATTTAATAATATACATATTATTTTTGGTTTTTAGTTTACAAATTAAATTAGTAACTTGAATAAAATTTTAATAATAAAATATAATAAAGTAAGTAAATTATAATAACTTTTTTTATTATATTTATTAACTTATAAAAATGTTTTATACTATTTTAATTATATATGCTTTATATAGTTAAAAATTTCAAAGAAAAATATTAAGCTAATAAAATTAATTAATAAAGTAACTATTAATATGCTTAAATTGTAAGTACTAAGTACATTTTAAAATAATTTAATATTTTTCTAATAATTCTTTAATAATAGTATATTATTTGCTTTTATTACTAATACTAATTAATAAATTTAAATTTAAATAAACTTAATAAGTATTTATAAACTTATATTACCTTTATATAGTTTTTTTAAAAAATATTAAATTTATTAAATTTATTATAAAAGTAATAAAATAACTTTTAGTATACTACTTTTAATAGAAATTATTTCAGAAAATAATAAATATTATATTTATAAATTACTTTTGTAAAAAAATTAAACTAAAAGTATATTATATTTATAGTAATTAAATATTAAGTTTACTACTATAAGTAAAACTACTACTAATTAGTTATAATTTAAAAATTTTATACTTTAACTTTATAGTACTTATTACTAACCTAATTTTATTATAAAATGCTCTAAAAGAAAATAAAAAAAGAAAAACCCAACTTTATTAAAACTTAAAAAAGTAAAATAGTATATTTTTATTTTACTAACTAAATAGCTTATATATTCTTTTAATAGAATTTACTAAATAACTTTATAAACTTGTTTTTTAAGAAATTTAACTAGTTCTACTAAATTTAAATAAAAACTACTTTTTATTATTTATAATTTAAAAGAGGTTCTTTAATATAAATATAACTATACTTTTTAAAGTACTTATACTACTAATTATTAACACTTTTTTTTAAAACTATTTTATAATTACTATTAAGATATTAGTAAAGAAATTTCTTTTTTATACTAAATAATTAGTGTAGTTTACTTTTTTTAAACTTATTTTACTAAACTAAATTATATTAAATATACTAATTTCTAATTTATTTTAATTTCTAATTAATACTAGCTATTTAAAAAAAATTATATAAAATTTTTATAGTTATTTTAATAAGTTAAATAACTATAAGTTATACTTAGAATTTTAGTTTATAACCTAAAAACACTTAAAATAAAAAAAATAAAGTATGAGTTTTACTTTTAGTAGAAAAATATATATTTAAATAAAAAACTAGCAAATTAACGTATAAAAATAAAAATATTAAAAATAAAAATATTAAAAATAAAAATATTAAAAATAAAAATATTAAAAATAAAAATATTAAAAATAAAATATTAAAAATAAAAATATTAAAAATAAAAATATTAAAAATTATAAGTATTTATAAGAAGTTAAATAGTAAAATAAAAAATACTTTAGTTAGCTAAAAAAAATTTAAAACTTATTTAATAAAACTATAGAAAAAAATATCTTATTTTTAGCTAAAATTAAAAACAAGAATATTAAAATAAATATTATGCTTTTTAATTTCTAGTTGTAAAATTTTTAGTTATAATTTTTTTTTATAAATATAAAAAAACCTAGTTTTAGTTAAGTTTAAAAAACTTAAGAATAAATTAAAATATATTTTCCAAAAATTTAGCTTTAATAGTAATTATTTTAATTAAAGTAAATAATACTAAAAGCTTAAAATAATATAAAAGTAAGAATACGTTTTTAAAGTAAATTAAAGTAGTAAAAAAAGCACATTTTTTATTAAAAAAAAAGGTATTAAACAAATTACTAGAACTTAAATATAATATAAATAAAAATAAAAATAAAGTTAAATTTTATTAACTATTTACTTATATTTAGTTTATATATAATACTATAAACAAAATTATAAACTAGCTAATTTATAATAATTAAATAGTAAACTTAGTATTTATATACTTTAAATAAAATATTAACTTATTTAATAAGTTAAATTATATACTATTTAATAATTTTTTTTATAATTAAATTACACTAATTTACTTTATAAAAATTTATAAAAAAAACGTAAAATAGAAAGTAATAACTTTAAAAAGTAGAGTAATTTTTATAAAAAAATTAAAATAGCTTTTAAAACCTGTTTTTTTTAAAGGTTATTAAATGTATATTAAGTATATTATATTATAATAAGTACTTATTACTATAACATTTTTTATAAGTAAGTAAACTATAAGTGAGTGAACTACCTTAATTAAAAATCATAATACGTTAACTATTAATAACTATAGCTTAATAAATTATAACTAAATCTATTTATAGTAAAGGTAGACTATTACTAGCTATTTTAGCTATTTAGTAGAATTAAATCTAGACTATATAATATATAGTAGTAACCTATAAAATTAATAAGTCTATACTTAAGTAATAAATTAATAGAACTACTATATAACGTAATTATAAGCCTAATTTAAAAAAACTTATAAAGCTAAAAAATAAAGCTATTATTTTATATATTTTAAATCTAAATTTATAAGAATTTACGCCTAAGCTTATTTATATAAGAAAGATAGCTAATTATTTACTAGCTAAGTAATATAATTTAATAGTTAATATTAACTAGCTACACAACTTTATTAAGAGAACTAAGGAAATTAAGATAAAATATAAAAAAAAATATAACTATTAGTATACTTACTGTAAGAATTCTATTATTATATAGCTATAATTTAATTTTATATATAACTTTAAAATAAAGTATAGTATTACTAATAAAAACATATATAAATTTAATAAGATAAGTTTCTAGATAAGTGTTTTATTAATTACTAAAATTATTATAAACTCTAAGCAATATAGCCTAAAACTATATAATTAGATAATAAAAAATAAATTATAGTTATTTAAAGCGTGAATAGTTAAGACTAGTTAATTCTACTATTTATTATCTTTACTAAAGTCTATTATTTATTTTACTAGTATAAAGACCTACTACTAAGCTAAGTAATTTTAATAAGCGAAAATAGCTAAATAATAAATATAATAGATATTAACTAGCTAGAGTATTTTAACATGTACATAAAGAATAGGATTATAGGTATTAATTATCTATTAATTCTAAATAGCTATAAAAGCTATAAGTCTTTTAAATTTTAGTTACTTTATAAAAAAAAGAATATTCTTATACTCTATATACTAGTAAATGTGTTGTATTTATTATAATCTCTAAATATAAATTACTTTACACTTTTTAAGTAAGCCTATAAATAGGAGGTTAATAAGCTAATAAGAAATTATATTTTTTATATTACTAAGCTTAACTTTCTATTACTTTTTAAAATAGCCTATCTAGCTTTAATTACTAAAAGTAATATATATAAAAGATTTTAAGATACAGACCTTATTCTATGTAACCTAAATATTATTTTATTTAGGTTAAATATTAGGCTATAAACACCTAAGCTATCTATAAAAGTAATTTATAAAAACTCTAGATACTTAATAATATTACTAAATTAAATAGTTAGTTTATTTATTTATATAAACATATTAAGTAATACTAAAATAGCTAATTTATATTAACTCTAAAATTACTAGACTAGCTTATAAAGAGTGTGTTAATAATATTACATGTTAGTATTTTAATATACTTATAGCTAGCTATCTTATAATAGGCTAATAAAATTATATTAAAGTATAAAAAGTATAAAAAGAAGTATATATAAAAACTAAAAACTCTATTATAAATATAAAGTGTAGCTATACTAGCTTAAACTAATATTAATATATAGATAAAAATAAAATTAGGTTTTAGTAAAAGATATAAAGTTAATAGCTTATAATAGCTTAAGCACTATAGATACTACAAGCAGGCTAAATATAATATAAAAAAGTATATATAAATTAAAACTAAGGCTAGCTATCTACCTATTAATTCTAGTAATAATAGTTAATAATTATAAGTTACTATTAGCTGTTAAAGTAGTAGGAATTAGTTAAAGTAATTTACTTACTTATATAGTTTACTTACTTATAAAAAACGTTAATATATATACTATATTATATTAAATACACTATATTATAAACATGTAAGAAAGAGTATTATATTAAATATAGTTTTTACTAAAACCTTATATTTTAGTAAATATTATTTATATAGTATAATTTTACTTTTAAGCTTTAATTTAATAATATTATTATTATTTAACTTTTACTATAAGTATTTTAATTACTATAATTAAATTAATTAAATAAAATAACTTTAATTTTTAACTTTTTTTTTAAAATAATATTAAGCTTACTATTAGTAATATAAAGCTTTTTATAATACTAGTACTATAACTTAAATTATTTATTAAAGTAAAAAAAAATACTTAAATTAAAATTTTTTTTTTTTTTGCTTTATACTAAATTTAATAAATTAACTAAAAACTTTATAATTTCTAGTTAAACTATTTTAGTAAAGTTAATTATACTAAACTGTATTAAGTTATTAAAATTAAAGTAAATTATTACTTTTAAATAGTTATTTAAATTATTTTTATAAAAAAGTTTACTTAAAGTAGTTAAGTAAATTTTTTTTTATTAAATTACTTTATTATTAAAAAATATAGATTTGTATTTTATACTATTAATTATAATAAATATAAAAAAAGTAGCATAATAAAAAAATTTATAGTAATTTAAGTTTATTTTAATGTATTATAAAATTAAAATATTTTATTTTTAAAAGCTTTAAAAGTAGTTTTTGCTTAATAATAGTTTACAAATAAACTTATTAAAAAACTAAAACTAATAGCTTAAAAAGTACTTTTTTAATTTTATTTTAAAATATATAAAAAAGTATTTAAAAAAAATAAATACTTAAAGTTTACTTAATAAAAATAATTAAGCTAACTATTATAAGAGTACTATATATAAAAAATTAAGAACTTAAAAAAAGGTATTAATTAGTTACTATATATAGTACTAAGTAATAATTTAAAATATTATGTAAAAAAATAAAAAAAATAAAATAAGTTATAAATAAAGTATTTAAGTAAAAACTTATTTACTAGTATAAGAATAATAGGTAAACATGTAATATAATAAAAAACCTTATAAAAAATGTTTTTTTAAAGAGTTTTTATAAGGTATTATAAATAGTTACTATAATAATACCTTTTTTTAAAATTTAAACTTTTATAATAAGTATTTATATTAAGTTTTAAATAGTAAACTAGTTTAAATTTTAAAAATAATATTCTTTTATAATAGTTGTGTTTTAAAAATTATTTATAAGTTACTATATTAAGTTATTATACTTAGTTTATTTAATAAAGTTTTTATAGTATTTTTATTTATATTTAAAATATAGCTTTTTAATTTACGTAATATAGTATTTAGTGTTACTACTAATTTTAATAAGTTTTAGTAGTAAGTTTTACTAACTTAAAAAGTATTTAAATTTAAGTATACTTAACTAAAGCAAAAATATATAAAAAAGTAAGTATATGCTTAAAAATTTAGAAAGTTTAAATTAATATATATATAAACAAACTATTTAAGAAATATAGTATTTTCTTAACCCTTTTAAGTTTAGTTTTTTAAATAGTTTATTAGTTTTAATATTTCGTACATTAAACTAAGCTATGTCTTTTATTTAGTAGTTATATATAAATAATTATTTTTAATTTATATAGTTTTTTTAAAAAAACTTAAGTCCGATTTTTTTTTTTTAAACAAGTTATTAAATATTAGCTATTTTTTTTATATAGTTAGCTTCTAAAACTTGTAACACTTAGTAAAGCTATTTTTAAGTTTTTTATAAAAAGTTTAAAACTTATTTAAATATGTTAACTTATATTAGCTAAAAATAAAAAAACTTTTATAAATTTAAATATAGTATTATTAATTTTAAATTATATTAAAAAAAAGCTAGTTTATTTAATTATTTTATTAGTAGTTTATATATACATATAAAACTTATTTTATTATACTATTAGCTTTTTTTATTTAGTTATTAGTTTTTAGGTAGTATATAGAAAATAATTAAAATTTAATTTATAATTATTTATAAAGTTTATTATAAAAGTAAAAATATATTCTATTTTTAGTTTAATATAATTATTTTTAAAAGACTATAATTTATTTATATATACTAGTAAAAAGAGTAGCCTACATTTATAGTAGTAATATTAATATAAAAAATTAGGTATTAGTATTTTATAAAGTAGTTTACTATAATTATAATATAGTATAGTTTTTAGATTTTAAGAAATTAGTAATAAAGTTCTTAAAAAAAAAAAATTTCGTTTTTTTAAAAATAAGTAAAAAGCTTTAAAAAGCTATAATATCTTTTATAAAAAGCCTTAAATTTTTAATAAATATTATTATTATTATTTCTATTTACTGCCTGATTTGGTCCCCCTAATAGGTCTATACAGGCTAATTTCTTTTATAGAAAAAACTTATTAATAAGAAAACTTATTAATATACTATACTAGAGGGGCGCTAGTGCTCTACTATTATAGTATTTCTTTTTTACTTTCTTATTTTTTATATAGTTTATAATTTTAGCTATTACGCTTGTGTCTTGTGGATAATTTTATTTTATTTTTTCCCTTTTACCCCCTTTTTCTATCTCCTATTAATTGTCTATACTCTAGAATAGACGGAGGTTGTTTATTTTCTTAGTATTAATTACTTTTACTACTTAAAACTAAGTAAGTAATTTTATTCTTATAAACTATTTTACTACTACTTAAGTACTATCTCTCTAGCTTAGTATTTTTTCTAGTTATTCTAATAAAAATAATACTATTAGTTTAGTTCTCTCTAGTCTAAAGTAGTAAAGAAGAGTATAGTATATAGTTTATATTAGCTAGCTATAATTATACTATAGGAATTTATTTAGGACCCCTATTTTTACTAGCTAGGTATTAAGGCTAAAAACTTCTATATATAATAGAAATAAAGCAGTGGCTTCTATTTTTAAGAGTCCTTTATAAAATAAGATTATAAGTATTTTCTATAAAGTATATTAGGTAAATACTATTTATTCTTTTACTATACTTTACTATTAGTGTTATTACTTTATATCTATCTACTTTAAAATAAGGGTGGCTGTATGCTAGTGGTGTTGATAATTATTAGTATAATATACTTATAATTTCTTTATATATTTCTGTCTCTATTAGTATTAGTGGTTTCTAAAATTTTCTCTTACAGAATAGACTAGGACTTCTTTTTTATATTCTTTTACCTAGTTTTAAAGCTTTTCTAGTAGAGTTAGTGGTTATATTATAGTCTACTATTAACTTACTAGTAATACCTAGTTATTATTTAGAGTACTTACTATCTTTTTTTTTACTAAGTTCTAGCTAGTGTCTAGAGTCCTCTAGAGAGCTATAGTATTTATATAGAGTATAATTAATAAAACTACTATTTCTCTCTTAATAGCTACTATTAGTTTTTTTTTATATATCTTTATTATTTTATAAAGATATTGGTTTTAGGTCTTCTGAAGCAGCTGGATGAAATTCTTTATTATTAAATTACTATTATCACGAGTTCCCTATATCTAAGTATTGTAGAGTATTATTAGGCAGATAATTACCGTATATAAAAGACATAAATATCTTATAAACAGGCCCTATATTAATATAGTAATTTATAATATAGTTTTAAAGACTATTATACCCTTTTCTATTACTTTATAAATATATTCTTTTTATTAGAGCTTTAGGTCTACTTAGATTCTAAGTATATATATACTTAAGCTTTAGAGAGTAGTTTTATAGCTAGTGATTTATATAATTAATACTAAGTCTATACTATTATAACGTCTTTTTCTAGTAAAGTATATAAGCTAGTATTTTTTTAGTGTGAATATAACTCTATAGCGTTTTATTTACGCTATATATTAATTATATATAGCTATTAGGTATTAACAGTTCTTAGTAGCAGAGTTTCCTTATAAGATAAAGTTTATATTATTAATGAAACTAAATACTAGTATATTACTATTTAATCACTAAAACTCCTCTAGAAGCTCTGATATAAAAAAGAGGAATAGAATTAATAAAAGTAGGAATCCCTATAGAATACCTATTTATATTTAAATTTACTTATTTTAATATTTAGGAAATATAATACGCGTTTGTCGAGCAGTTAAAAAGCTTTATATAAAGTAGATTATTTATTCTAGTAGTCTCTTTTCCCTTAGAATATATAGTAGGTGTTCGTGAGAGATGTTATTAAAGGCTTTAGTTAAATCTAAACTTAGTATTAAGATAACACAGCCTAGGCGCACTCTTTACGCTGTTTAAATACTAAAAATAAATTTACTAATTACTAAAAGTATTAAGCGCTTCTTTTTTACTCTTTTTTAATTTTATAGAAATAGTTTATATTTCTTAGCAGCTATTACTATTAAGTTTACTACTTATTTTTTAATTACCTTAGCTAGGGTGTTTTCTAGCGTGATTAATTAATAACTTTTTAAAAGAAAATAGTCCTTCTTACCTTCTTTATATAAAGTAATTATAATTAATTCTTTAAAATAAGTTAGTATTATTTTATTTTTAAAATACTAATAAACTGCCTATATAAGCTCCTGAGCTATTAATAGAAGTATAATTTTTAAAATCTTATTTAGTATATTATTAGGGCGTAGAGCTTTTTTATTTAGAAGTTTTATAATTAGATTACTCATCACCTCCTTAAATATATATATAAGTTAATGTTAATTTAAGTGTGCTCTAGCTATACTTTATTATTAATATCTTTAAAATCTACTTTATTTATATTTAGGAAGAACTTTCTAGCTAAAATTTTTATCTTTATAGTATTATCTTTAGTAAGGTAGTTGCTAATAAAGTTTCTAAAATTAAAAAAATAAGAATAACTCTTTATTACGTTAACGTTTTTTCTACTCTATTTTAAGAAAATTTATAATCTTTTATTATATAGTTTTATGGGGTCTGCTGTAAATTCTTATATAAATTATTTTTAGTTATTTTTTTTTTACTTTTTAGATTTTCTTCTAGAGCTAGTTAGACAGCGCCTTATAGCTTTAATAGTTATAGTTTTTTTTATAATTATAATACTAGCACCTCGCCTGCTTAATGTTTATAAGAAATTAAATTACTTTTAATAATTATATTCTACACGCTTATAGGCTAGGTCTTATGTATAAATAGTAAAACTTAAAGATATATATAATTTCTTTCTAGAGAGCTTTTAGAGGTTCCGGAGCTATTATCTACTTAAGAATTTTAATATCTTAGAGAAATCCTTTTATATCTAGTTTTTTAAGTATATAGCGTTTACTTTTCTCCTATAAATAAATAATAGCATTTATTTGAATTTATATTAGTATATAGTCTTTTATTAGAGCTTATCTGTCTTCCGTTTTATAGAAGCTAACTCTTTTATATATTATATTTAATAGAAGTATGAGGTTAATAATGCTCTATTTTAATTCCCTTTTCTAAATTAATTTACCTCATAATATAGTGAGTTAAAGACCTTATACTTTTATTTTAAGAAATGGGTGTTTTATTTATACTTTACTTATAATATAACTTTCCCTTTATATTAGATAGTATATATTAAAGTTTCTAAAAAGTATAACTTCTTTTTCTGCTTTTTTAATAGCTTTATCTATCTCTAGCTAAGTCCTAATCTATTAGTAGTTTTTATATAAGTTATAGATATTAATAATAGTAGTCTCTAGCCCCTTTAGGCTAAGCTAAAGTGTTATGATAAATAGGTTATATTATTTATATCTCTAATACACAGCATTAATATTTTAACTAATTATAAAATATACTTTTATTATAGGGCTTTCTTTATATACTAGAGTATATCTACATAAACAGTATATTAATTTAGTATATTTATTATATACTAGTTTTTAAATTATAAGTACTTAATGCTTTGCTTGTGTTGTTTTATTAAAAAAAAATAACATACACCTTAATTTACGTTTTTATAGTTATATTAGATAATAGTAAGTTTACTTATTTAGGGTAGATATCCAGTTTTTTATATTAATATTAAAATTATTATTTATTTTTATTTAAGCTGGGTATATGTCGCCTGCGTTTAGTATAAGCCTTAATTATAAAATATCTCTACTTATAACTTTTATATAAAAAGGTCTATTTAGTTCTCTTTTTAATAGTAGTCCTTTATATAAGTTACCTAATAAAATAATCTATCTTTTTTTTTCTTATTATAATAGTGAAGTTATTTTATATAGGGTTTAGTTATTCTGCTAATTTTTTTTCTATAGTACAGATATAAAACGTCTGCTTAAAAAAGGCTATTTTTTTTATTTAAATTTCTTTTAAATAGCTTTAAAATGTCTTATATTATTATTAAATAGCCTTACTTTAAAGAGCTAGAAGTTAATAACTAGTTTATTTTTTATAATCTTCTATTAGATCACCTGTGTAGGTATTCTAATAATTAGAGTCCTATAAGTCTTTTCTAATTCTTTTTAGTTATTTTTAGTGTTTCTACAGTGTATTTTCTACGCCTTAGGGTTATATAGCTATTAGATTTAAATAATAGCTATACTTAGTACTAGCTATTTAATAGCTTTATATATAGTATATATTAGCTTAAAGTTATCTGCGTTTCTTCTCTTATTAATTTTTATCTTAAATAGAACTTCTAAAATCTCTAAGAGATAGTTTTTCTTTAGGATTTTAAGTTCTAGTATATTTAGTCTATTTATAATTTAGTCTTTTATTATCTAGAATAGCACGTAAACGTTAATATTGCTACTCTTTAAAGTATTTATAGTAAATACTTCTAGTATTATTTTTTTTTTTTAGCTATTTTTAGTATCTCTTCTAGATCCTTTCTTTAGGAATTCTTAAGACAGATTTAGATTATAGTTTTCTATAATATAGTAGCTGCGTTTACTGTATATAACGCCTAGGTAATAACAGCTACTTAAGTTTTATTTTATAATTAGAGAATCTCTAAGCAGTTTCTCTTATATATTTTTTTTCTAATTTTATTAATTCTAGCTTTAATCTAGTTAAGCTGTGTTTTATTCTTATTTTAGATAACTTAGTAATATATCTAAGAATTTTAAACACGTTATAGTTTTTTTTTTATATTAGTAAGAATCTCACAGCATAGCTTTTTTTCCTTCTTTTTATTAAAATTATTCTTAATTTTTTTAATGGTTTTGATTGCTTTCTGCTAGTCTTAGTCAGGCTAGTGTTTATCCTTTTCTTAGTATTATTTACTTACTTATTAGTTACTTTCTAACATATTATAGTTATAGTTTTTGTAATTATAGAGATAAGGTTATAACCCGCCGTCATTACCCATACTCTATAAATAGAATATAAGGGGTTTATTAGGAGTAGTTAATAACAGGGAATTAGATTCTACTATCTAGTTTCTTTTTAAGCAGTTTTCAGGCTTATTTAGCTGCTATTACTTTTAATAAATATAATAATAAAAAATATATTAGTATATTATTTTAAATATTTAAAATTAGTAGTATTTATGTTATAAAATTTTAAGGGTTTTTTATAACTAAAATAACTATGAATAGAAAAATTATATATAGTTTAAAAAATCTTAATTTTAAGTTTATTATTATTTAATATTACTAAGTAATTATAGTAATATAACTAACTTTTTTAGTTTTTATACTTATGTTATAATCTTAAAGTAAGGAGGCTTTTTATATACTTATAGTTTATATAATTATATTATATAGCTTTTACTATACATTATAAGAAAATAGTATATAAGTATATTATTTATTTTAAGTATGTTTATAGTTTATGTTACATACTTTAGTTAATATATAAAATTATGTAAAAGATTTTACTTATATAATTATTTTAATAATATAAAAATATAATAAGTAATAGTTTAACTAATTTATTATATAATAATTTTAGAAGGTTACTTAAAAATACGAAAATAAGTATAAAGATTTAAACTATTTAAAAGCTAAAAAAATACTTTTTATATAGTAATTTTCTATATATAATTTAGTAAGTAATAAGTTTTAATAAGTTTACTAAGTTTTTATTACTACTTATTATACTTATTATACTTGTAACTTTATACGTAAAATGTTATATATTTTTTTATTATTAGCTTAATTAATTTCTTTAATTACGTTAACTAGTAACTTTATTTTATATTTTACTTTCTAGTATATTTTTAGCTAGTAGCTAAAAGTTATTCTTTAAGTTATTTATTATATTTTAATTATTACTTATAATAAACTTTTACTTATTAATATTTATAATACTTACTTTTTTTTAAATTTTTAACTTAAATTTTTTTTTTTTACTTTAAGTTTTAAGTATAAAAAGAGCTTATGTTCTTTATAATATTATAAGTATTTTTATAACCTTTTTTTCTTTACATTTAATTATACTTAAAGTTAAGTTATTAACTATTTATAATTACTATTTTATAAAATTAATTTAAACTTATAACTACTTTATATTAACTTTATATAGTTTATATAAAAAAAGAATTTTTATTATATTATAAATTTTTTATTTAGTTATTATTTTAAGTGTATTTTTTAAAATTATAAGTATAATCTAGTAGTTTTTTAGTAAAAGTTTAATAAGTTTTTTACTAAGTATTAAATACTTTTATAAGTAACATAAAGCCACTAAAAATACTATTTTAAAAACTAAAGCCTAAAAATAATAGCTTTAAAAGTAGCTTACTTTAGTTAATAATTATAATTATAAGGTATTTACTTACAAGCTTATTTTAATTAAAAAGATATAAAATAAAGAAAAAATAAATAAAATACTTTTATACTATTATTATATGTAATATTTTTATATAATGTTTTACTAATTTTTTTTATTAATTTTTTTTAATTAGAAAGCTATATTGACGTTTATTTAAAATTTAGTATTACTAAATTTTTTAAATAAAACTAGTTAACTATTTTAAAATATTACTTTAAGTTTTTAATAAGTTTTTAAGTATTTTCTTTTAGTTTATAGTTTTTTTATTTAACTAAGTATTTTAACTAACATTTAAATTATTATAGTTTTTAAATTTTTTTTAACTTTATATTTTAACTAGTATAGTTTTATATTTATATTCTTTACTAATAGTATATTTAGTAGTACTAGTTTAAGTAATTATATATAAAAAAATAAGTAAATTTTTATATTTTATAATAGTTATATTTTATAGTTAACTAGTTTAATAACTCTACTAATTTTAAATAATTTAATTTAAATATAATTTAGTTTCTTACTTTGTTTTTTAGATTTTAAATTTTTATATAGTAAAAAACCCTTATTTTCTTTTTTAAAAGTTAGTTTCTTAATTATTAATTTATTAGTACTTTTTATAATTTATAAGGTTTTTAAAGCAATTTATTTACTTAATTTACTATATAAGTTTTATAGTTATTAAATTTTATTATAAATTTTATGTAATTTACTATTTAAATTTTATATAATTTACTAGATATAATAATAAGACAGTAATTTAGCTATGATTTTTTATAGTTTCTAATACTATTAGAAAAGCTAACTTACCTAAAAACCTTTTAAAACCTATAGTTAGTAGTTAGTGCAAGTGTCTATTTAGAATACCTATTTTAAACTAACTTAAATACTAATAATATTATTAAAAAAAAAGCTATCTTAGCTTTGCTTAAGACTAGATATACTATATTTATATTATTTTTTATTTTTTTAGTTACTTTAAGCTTTTAAAACTAAGCCCTTAGTTATTATATACTAGAGTATTTTAAAGAAAATAACTTTACCTATTTTATATTAATAAATATTAATTCTCTTTTTTTTATTATAATTTTGTTATTTCTATTTTATAAACTCTCTTTATTTTATAAACTTTTTTTATTTTATAAATTCTCTTTGTTTCATAAACTTTTTCTACTACTTTTTAAATAATTTATTTATTACTTATAATTAGATTTATATCTATTTTTTTAAGTTACTTTTATTATCTTTATTATTATTTTTAAACCTAATAGAAAATTAATCTTATTATATGTTACTATACTTTAAAGTAATACTTATTATCTTTAGTAGTATTAGATAATAATTTAGAATACGTAATAAACTTAATAAATATAAATAAAAACACTAATAAAGGTAATATATTTAATATATAGATAATAGATAAAAAATATTTATAAAAAAAGTACACTTGTTTTCTAAAATACTACTATATATATATAGAGAATGTTAATAAGTTAGATATTATATAAATTAATTACACAGGCTTAACTATACTATAGTTTAATAATATTAAAAAGTAGTAATAGTAGTAGTAAGTCTAACTTTTTAATCTATAAATAATATCTTAAAATAAAAGCTAATATTATGTAGATACTATATATATATAAAGAAGAACCTTAAAAAGATGTATAATTCTATTACTACTAGTAATCTATCTAGCTTTTTTAGGTGGAAATTAAATTAAAAGTAAAATAAGAATAAAAAAAGATTTTATAAAATAAAAAAGCCTTCATTACTTAAAACATACTAGAAACAATTTTTAATAGTATATAAAAAAGTAATAAAATAGAATATAAATGTTTAAATAACTTATTAAATATACTAAGTAGATATATTTTCTTTACTTATTATTAATTCTTTATCTATAAAATGTTAATGTATTTTACTAAGTATTCTAATAATTAGTAGTAGAATATTAATTAAGTAATACACTATAAAAAAAACCTTCTATAAATGTATATAATATAAAAGAAGTTTTATAAATAACTTTAATAATAACTAAAAAGATATTTAAAGTTAAATAATACTATATATAAATATACTTTTTCATGTAAAGAGGCTTTATTACTATAAATTAGCTAAAAACACTTTTAAAGCTATAATATTAATATATTAAGATTATAATTCTTTAAGATTTATAGAAAAGTTTTTACTAAATTTTACTTAAGTTAACTTATACGTTTACTAAGACTTTTCTTAGTTTAAAAGCTCTCTATATATTTCTAGTATATTTTATTTAAGATATTCTATATAAGCTCTACTAATAATATAAGAATACTTTTCTAATTTCTAAGATTTTATTTAATTTTTCCTTTATTTTAAGTTCTTATATTTTCTTATTAGGCTTAATGTTCACTAATAATATATTTTTAATTATTAGGTTTATTTTAAAATATCTTAGTTAGCTAAATATCTAGCTTGAATGTAATATACTTAAATTACTACTAAAGCTAGAAATAGCTTGTACTTATGTATTTTACTAATACATTCTAATCTTTACTAAATAGATAATATTTAATAATTAATTACTAGACTCTACTATTAGGTCTTATATAAAGGATATAAGTAAAATTATAGGTTATATAGTTATATTATCTTTAATATAAATTAAAGAAAGCATTTAATATAAATAGTATATATAGTAATTATTATTTTTTAATAATGTAGAACTAATATAGTTAAATACAAGTAATATTAGTAATATCTTATAGAATCTAATTATATAATATTCTAATATAAGAACCTTTTTTAATTACTATTTCTTAAGATATATAACTGTAAATATATAAGCTATTGTTTATAGTGTAGCGCCTTAAAATGAAATTATATAAGTAGTATATAAAATAAGTTAATAAATTAATTTAAAATAGCTATAAAAACTCATAATAGAATAATTTATATTAGTTAATAAAAATTCTTAAATCTAAAGATTACTCTAATAGTAAGTAAAACTAAAGAGTAAGCTTTTATAATAAAATAAGTCTAAAAAACTAAAAAAAAAATCTATAAAGAAAAGTAGTAATTAAGACATGCTTTATAAGTTTAACTTAAAAAGAACTAAAATTAAAAGTAAGTAAAAAGAAACATTTAACTATAGCTATTAGGTATAAAATTTAGTAATAAAGTAAAAATAAATTTCAAGTACTCTTCTAAGAGAATACTATAGTATAATTAATTAATTAAAATAGTTTTATTATTACTAGAATTATTATTTAAAAAAATAGCCTATTAACGTAACACTGTAATTAATACCATTATTACTTACTATAATATTAAGAAAAATAGGATTCTATGAGTTTAGTATATAAAAAGCTTTACTATATATAATTTACTAGTAATAGTTAAGTGTAAAGAAGTGGAATTATAAAAACCTATTAATTTACTAAATAAGACTTTAGAAGCAGCTAAAGTATTAGTATATAAAAAAAGAAACTAATAATATACTAGGTTTACTTAAGTAAGAAAGGGCTGCTAATTAAAAACTATATATACTTATTTTATATTCTAAAGAATCTTCCTAAACATTTCAATAAAAAGCACCTAAAAAAGGTTAGAAAAATAGAATATTTTAAATATAATCTTTACTAAGTATCTTTAAATAATAAGAAGTATTAATAATAATATAATTATAATATATATAGTATAGTTTTATAGAGCTTTATAACTATTTAGAATATAAATTTAACATTAAGAATTAATTATAGTAGGTTGTTTTATTTAGAAGATTTCTTTTATATTTTATGAGATAAACTTACTTATATATAAAGGCTAAGAAACTTTACTAGTATTTATAGAAGCTAAACGTGTTTACATTTCTTTAAAAAAAATCTTATACTTTAGGTAATTTACTTTAAATTTATATTATCTAGTTTTATAATATAAGATTGTAAATTTAGAAAAGAATTACATATAGTAGATTTCTTAAGGCCTAGAAATTTCTAGAATAATAGTAATAGAGTACTTATATGCCTAAAAGATTTTCTAAAAGAATTATTCTTAAGAAGCTTATAGGACATTCTTTAGATAGTATTTAGTCTATTTCTAAAATTCTTATATTTTTAAGAGAATTACTCTAAAATGTCTATTTATTTAAAAGATTATAATAATAACACTTACGTGCTTAGAAAGCTGTTTCTAGAATTCTTTATATCTTAAAAAATAATTACTAAGTTAAGATTATAACTAGAACTCTGTTTTTTTTAGAAACTTAGTTTAACTAAAAGGTTATTACTAGAACCCTATAAATCCTAAAAGAGTATTACTAAAATAAGATTATAACTAGAACTCTAATTTTCTTAGAATTTATAGTGTTTTAGTAATAACTTTCTAGTTACACTAGATTCTTAGAAGAGTATTATTAAAATAGAATTATAACTAGAACTCTAATTCTTTTAAGAACTTAGTGTAACTAAAAGGTTATTACTAGAACTCTATAAATCTTAAAAAAGTACTACTAAAATAAGATTAGAACTAAAACTATTATATTCTTAAGATAATTATATTTTTAGTATAACTATATTTCTAAAATAACTATATTCTTAGTATAACTATATTTCTAGTATAACTATATTTCTAGTATGACTATATTTTTAATATAACTATATTTCTAGTACAACTATATTTCTAGTATAATTATATTCTTAGTATAATTATATTTTTAGTATGACTATATTTTTAGTAGAACTATATTCCTAGAATGGTTATATTCTTAAGATAGTTATATTCTTTAGATCTTACTCTATATCTAACTGTAATAAAGTAGATTTTTTATAACTATTTACTTCTTAGATAGCTTTTTAAGTACTTATTTTATATTAAATATTTTTTATTAACCGGTTTTTTTAGCATATGTTTCTTCTATTAAAAAAGTAATTAAATTCTAAATTTAAAAGACGTAAAAGAAATAAGAAAAGTGTAGATTTAAAATAATTTTTTAGGTTTCTATTTAAAGCTTTAACTATAGTACTTAAATATAGTTTTATATTTTATAATTTTAAACTAAACTCTACTATTTCTAAAAATAGGTTTAGGGAAGGGGGAAAATAAATCTATTTCTAGTACTTAATAGCAAAATATAATAGTATAAATTTTAAGTTTAAAAACTAGATATTTAGCTAAAAATAATATAGTACTATATTTAGGCTATATTTAGAAATAAGGTTTTTCCAATTAAAAGTACTATACTTAAAAAGGTTATTTATTAAATTTTTTAACTAGTTAAATCTTATTACTAGTTAAATCTTTTTACTAGTTAAACTTTTTTACTAGTTAAACTTTTTTATAGTTAAATTTTTTTATAGTTAAATTTTTAGTTAATTATTTTTATTTATTAGTTATTCTTATTTGTTAGTTATTTCTACTTATTAATTAATATTACTTATTAGTTATTCTTATTCGTTAATTGTTTTTACTTATTAATTATTTTTATTTATTAATTGTTTTTACTTATTAGTTATTCTTACTTAGTAATTTTTTTTATTACTTATTTTTAATATGACTTACTTTAAGTAGATATAGTATTTAAAATTTACAGACAGTTCTTTTATACTGTCTAAAAATAGATTTCTAATATTAACTTATTTTAAATATTAACTTATTTTTAATATTATTTTATTTCTAATATTAACTTGCTATAAAAACTAAATAGATCTTTAAAATAAAAATAAATTTTATAATAGTACTAATATAAATAGAGTTTAAGATTTTCATTAAACTCTATTTATATTAGCTTAAAATAAGTCTAAACCTTATTTTATATAATTTAACGTGTTTACTTAAATTATTGTTTATAGAAACTTAAAGAATCTTACTAATCTTTTTATATTTAACTATTCTATAATAGTATTAGTATAAATAAAGTTATAAATATTTTAACTACTCTATTTACACTAACTTAAAATAGGCTTAGATATAATTTTATATAATATATTCACACTAAAAAATTAGAAATATATAGACTATCTTTAATTTAATTAAAGTAATATCTTTAAACTTAATTTCTTTAGTTTATTAATTAGATTATAATAGAAGTTTATAGATAACTAAAAAAGCTATAGAGAAAACAAATTAAATTTATATACACTTAAATAAGAAGTTTTTTCTAAGCTTAGTAATTAAATACTAATTTATTTTCTAGCTATATTTTTAGAACTATTAATATTTTATATTTTTTTTCTACTACTAGCAGCTTTAGCTACATTCTAATAAAAATCTAGATAATAGATATTAGCTAAAAAGGTATTCCTTAACTTCTTATTTTAATTATAAAACTAATAGTAATAGTTATAAGAAAAATAAATAGAATATAATGTATTAGTTTATGTGTTTTACTTTAAATAATAATATATAAATTACTAAAACTTATCTACGTGCTCTAAAAGTATTTTACTAATATTAAACCTTAAATTAATATTAAGCTTTAAAGTTATGATTATAGTTCTTATTTTTATTTTTATTCTTACAGTCTATAAAGTCTAGGTACTTTTAAATATAGTTATAAAGTATTATTTATTTTATAAGCTGCTTTAGAATTTAATTAAACTTTTATAGCTTTATTTTTTTCTTTTTATTTCTTAGACATTTTATTATTTTAAGCTTTTCTTTTAATTTTTTCTAGTAGCTATTAAGCTTTAATATAATTTCTAGATTTATTTCTTTATTCTTTATATCTTAACATATATGCTTTATTCTTTTTTTAAAATGTATAATAGTTATATTAAGTTTAAATTTATAGCCTATAATTTACTTTATAAACATCTTTATTTTTATTTAGCTAATTTATATTATTTATTAAGTAAAGTTTAGTTTAAAGATTATTTACTATTAAAATTCTATATTTACTTATAGAATTCTACTTTTAAACTTTCTTTTATGCTTATTATTATAAATTAATTTATTAAGAGCCTAGCTTAAAAGCTCTTCTTTTTTATTATTAATATTTATTATATTAATACTTATTAGGTAATCTAGTAGTTAGTATAGTAATTAATTTTAAATTTTTTTATTATAATTATTAATAGCTATCTATTTATTTAATAGCTAGCTTAATAATTCTTTATTATTATTAAGTAATATTAGGTTATTTATATTTATTATTAGCTAATATCTTACAGTGCGTGTAAAGTTATATTTTTTAAACTAAATATATTTTTTCTTATATTACTTATAATACTAGTATTTTTATTTTATTTATCTTTATTTTTAATTTCTTTATTTTTAAATTGTATAGTATTATTACTAGTTTTGCTATTAAATATCTTAAGCTTTTTTTTTAATATTAAATGTACATACTTTAGAGCTTTTTTAGTCTAAATAATAAATACTATTAGTATTTTAAATTATAGTCTTGTTTTTATTAGTGTTTTCTATAAAAGCTGTTCTGTAGTCTTAATTTATATTTTTACTAGTAATTATTTTAATTTTAAGCTTTTATAGCCTAGCTATTTTAATATTAAGTATTTTATATAGAATATTATTATTCTATGTAAATAAATTATCTTAATATGTATTTTGTTTAAAGGATTTCTTATTTATAGACTTATATTTCTAAGTTAATTTATTATTCTATATTACTAGTTTAGTTTCCTAATTTTAATATTTACTTTTACTAAAATTCTTTTTGTCTTTAATTATTTGTATTTATTATAAGTTACTAACTTATTAATGTAAATTATACTAGTAATAAGCTATCTAACTACTTATATAACACTTAGTAGTTTCCTTACTTTTAGATTAAATAGCTTATTAGACTTAGTAGAAGTTAGTTAACTCAGTAAAGAATAAGAAGAAAGTAATATAATAAGTTAAGATTTAACAGAATAGTATTAAACTATGTCACTTAAGGTGTAAATCTTAATTTTAGAGTAATTATAAAGAATTAAAAGTAACCATGAGCCGTCTAATGCCTTATACTTATAGTAAATCCTCTATGCGTATATTGTATACTATTTAATAGTATATTAGATACTACTAGAGACTACTAGAGCTATTAGAGGTTCTATTATTTTACTCTATCTCTATCTACTAAGCTCTTCCTTAGTTATGTAAGTCACTACTTCTAATCTACTAGCATAATTCTATATTTTTATTTTTACTTCTTAGCTCTAGCTTTAGCCTGTGCTAATATATCCCGTGCCTGCTTATAATTCTTTCTTTTAAGCTTAAATATACGTTTCTATTCTAAAGTTTTATTAGCTATTATTGCTAGTTCCTTTAGCTCTTTAGATATAGTTACTTTTTTATTACTATCTATAATATTATTCCCCTCTCCTAAGTCTTTGTCCTGGAAGATAGTTTTTTTTTTTTATAAATAGTATAAAGGCAGTAGGTTCTCTACTCTGTGCTCTAGATTATAAGACTCTTAACTTTTTTTTCGTTCTACCTAGTCTTTTTATAATAACACGTTTTAAGTCGTTTCTAATACGTGCTTGCTATTTAGCTTCTTAGATTTATAATAAACCCTATTATATGCTAATATCTTGCTTAAACTATTCCTATTAAAATAATAATTACCTAGTGAACTTAAGTTCTAGTCATTATTCAGCTTATACTAGTTATAACGTAAAATATAATTTAATTATCTTATAACCTAAGTAGAATTATCTTAATTGTGATAAAAAGAAACTTTATTATTAACTTAATACTTTTAAGGATTAACGCTCTGAGCTCTATGCTTAAGAACTATAACTTTATCATAAACTTATAAAAGTAAATTCTAAAGAAAAAGAGATGTTTAATTAAGAAATAGCCTTAATTTATAAGGTTTAAGCTCTTAAAGAGACTAAAGCCTGTTCTTAGAATTAAGAAACTTGTATACTATAACCTGTAGTACTGGCTTTTTTCTAACTTACTTTATTTTCTTTCTTCTTTAGTTTGGATTAGAACGCGCTGTAGTCATTCTTTCTATAGAATATAACCCTTATTAGTTTATCTAATAGTACTAGTTAATTAGCTTTAAATTATTCCTTAGGTTCTTAATTAGCTCCCATATATTATCTTTAGGTCTGTAATTTTTTTATTTAACTAAATACTTCCACTAACGCCTAAACTACTAGTAGTTTAAAATTTATTAGACTTTATACTTAATAGTATCTTCTTTAAGTTTAAGTCTTATCTATAATTTAGCATTCTATAGTGCTGGTTCTAATTTTGAAATATGAAAAACTAGGTAAATCCTTATGTCCTTAGGTAGTTATAGTTTATAATTTATAAATCCTATTTATCTTTTAACCTTAAATAGTCCTAATTTAACGTGATCCAGTTTTTTTAATGGTTATTTTATTTCTAAATTTTTTTATAATAGAAAAATTTTATTTCCCTTCTTAAAGATTAGTCTCTTAACTTTAGATTTATCTTTCTACTGTTTACTGAGAATTACTTTCTAAATAATTTTTTCTACTATTTTTTAATAAAGTTACTATAATTCGTTGACTTTTATTCTTATTAATTTTAATATTTTATTTAGAATCCGTGGTTCTCGATAAGCCGTAGGCTTATAATTATAATTCATAAAAAATAGTAATTTCCCTATAGTTAATGACTTTATAGAGTTATATATAAACTTAGCTATTAGTAATAAGTCAATCTAATTATCTTATTACTTATTAATATATATTTATAGGTATTATTCTAGTGTCTGATTTGTCTATTCTATTTATCTATTTATTTATAAGTAAAATGCTGTTAAGAGGCAGTATTTAGCCCCTAGCTTTTCTATAAATATTTTCTAGAATATTAATATAAATAATTTGTTTCTATTTATGATAAATTCTCATAGCAATCCATGTCATGCTATTAGTAATTTAATAAGTATAGTTACTAATTTATCTATTTTAACCTCTATATACGTTAGTTTAAAGTATATATATTTTATAAGTTAGTCTACTATAACTAATATCATATTATACTATTAATCTCTAAAGATAGTTATTATTAGTATTCCCGTGATAAAGTTTATTATAACTGATTTCTATAGTAGATCTAGTAAAGAAATTAGTTATATAAGTCCATATTTCTTATATCTTAACGCTTTATTTTTTTTATACTTAATACATTTTAAAAGAATAGCTCTAACCTTTTTCTATATTCCAGGAATCTAAAAATATTTATTGATTCGTTCTATAGTTTTTTTAATTCCCTAATGTCCGTGCATTTTAGCTGAGTGTTAATCTTTAATAAGCTTAGTTTATAATATATTTAGTATATAAATTATTTCCTAGTCTAGATTCTAATATAGCTATCTATTATTGAATTTTCTTATTCGTTTTTCCCAGGTGTTTTTAATAATGACTATTGTTTTAATATTTATTTATAAGCTTTCTAAGAATCCGTCTGGTTTTTATCTAAGTATTATATTATAAATCTTTAGTATGTTCTTTATATAGTCTGCTTATTAACTAAGTACGTTAGCCACTATATTTTCTTTTTCTAACTTATAAAGTATTTAAAAGTTAAATATAGAAACTAGTTTCTATTATTAAACTTATTATTAATTTAACTTCTTAGTTATTATAAATACCGTTAGATTTTTGTAATCTGAATATATAATAATCTGGTGTTTAGTTTCTTCTAAGTAATATCTCTATTTCTTAAACGCTTAAACTATTGCTAATAGTTTCTTATTATAAATATTATAGTTTAACTTAGTAGTTATGAGTTTATAAGATAAGAAATCTACTAGATATTTACGCCTATTATCCTGTATTTATAATAGAATAGCTTTTATAGTTCTATCTAATATATCTGCATGTATCTCTATTTAAAGTCATAAATTAAACATCTTTAATATTAGTAGTTATTAGAATATTTTTTTTAATATTATAAAAGCGTCTTCCTCGCGTTGTTTTTACTTAAATTATTAATTCTTTTTAAGTAGTTCTGTTAAGAGCACTGTAATTTTTATATAGCCCTTAATAAACTATCTACAGAAACTCATAAATCTAAGGAAAAAATAAACTTCTTTTATGTTTATTAGTGTTAGCTAAGATAGAACATCTTTAACTTTATCTAAGTTAACTACTATTTTATCTTAGGATACTAAGTATTCTAAGAATTTAACTTTAGTCCTATGGAATATATATTTCTCTGTCTAAATATATAACTTATATTCCTTAAGCTTTTGTAATACCTTTCTAGTATACTTAATATATTCTTTTAGTATTCTATTCGTGTATATGAGCATGTTGTTAAGATATACTATTATAAATACGTCTAGGTATTTCCTTAGCACATAATTAATAATTATCTAGAATGTTATTAGTGCGTTTATAAGTCCTATTAGCATAACTAATTATTTAAATAGTCTATATCTTATTTTAAATATTATCATCCATTCATGTTCTTTAGCTATTTATATTTAATAATATCTATTTTTAATATTAAAGAGGCTGAACTATTTAGCTTCTTTAAGTTTATCTATAAGTTCTAATATTAGTAGTATTAGATAACAATTCTTGACTATAGCTTTGTTAAAATATCTATAATTAATACATAACGTTAATTTTCTATTCTTTTTTAGTATAAAGAGTATTGGTGATGCTATCTTACTTTAACTAGTTTATATATACCTCTTTTATTAATTTTCTTACAAGAATTTCCGTAATTCTTTTTGTTAGTGTATGGGTACTTAATATAATAGTCCTAGTTTTAAATCTATTTCTTCTTTAAGCGTGATTTTATAATCCTAGTTCTAGTATTCTAGTAACTAGTTTTTAGTTTTTTTAAAGAACTATTCTCTAAACTTCTCTTAATATTCGTTTAGCATAATAAACGTGGTGTCATGAAGTATTATTTTCTTTATCTATATTATAGCTTTTATTTATTTATAGTAGTCCCTCCTAGTTCCTACAGACTTCGTTTTCTAATTAATTATTAAATTCTATTATGCTAGCTAATTCTATCCTAAGATAAAATCTTCACTACCTAGATTTATAATCTTAATATGGCGGTTATCTGTGTAATCTGCTACTCTAATAGTCATATTTCTTATTTTAAGATTAATTAGACTTTCTTTAAATACTGCCGGACTATCGTCTACGTGTTTTATTTATATAGGTTTATCTAAAACTCTAGTTAGTATCTAGTATCTCTATACTTACTTGTTTAATATAAGTGTCTTGCTAGTTCTACTATCTATAAGTACTAGTATCTAATTACTATTAATACATGTGTTCATGTATAGCTTGTTTTCATATTTCCTTTAGTTTAGTTATGTGTATATAATTGATATATTGTTTCTAACCTCTAGTTCTTAGCCCTTTAATAGCTTGGTTATAGCCTACTAGTCTTCTAGTTTTTTGTCTGTGGCTGACTCCTGAGTGGTAGTTACTTCTTTAGTGTTTTCTCTTTAGGTCTGTAGATTAGATATCTCTAGAGTTGGCATGCTTCCTTATTAAGTATTTCATGTGCATTTCTAGCTTATTCTCTATAATCCTAACATTTCCATCCCAAGAAACATTCTTGATATGTGAGTTTTTTGTGTGAGTCTGTGGCTAACCATCCTTCTTGGTAGTATTCAGTCTAGTGTTATTAGTATCCTATCTAGTACTTATCCCATAATAGTTATTTGTGTTTGTCCGAATTTGGATCCTGTAGTTCATCTTCTAAATCTGTGTAGACCAATTCCTGCTGTAGGTTGAGTTCCTTTTTATTTGCTAGTTACTATAATACTTTCCTTATCCTTGGTCCTTTAACACGTATAGCGTGTTTATTTTATCTATAGTCTTTTCCTATGTAGTTAGAGGCTGCACATATCCAGCATTTCTTCCTTATTAATCTATTTGCGGCATCTTTATCCTGTACTTATAACATTGGTAAAAGGCTTTCTTCATCCTTTCTTTTCTAATCCCATTCCAGTTCCGGGTGTCCGACAGGATGATAGTATGTTGCATCATTCATAACCAGTATAGGTGTTTGTCAATGGATTTCGTTTATCTATAAGGCTAGTTCTTGTCTACTTAGTTTTCTATGCTGTCTGTTTCCTGCTAACTGTAGCACTTATCAGCATTTGTACATTCCGTCTCCTAAGGTGACTTCCTAGTGTTTAGTAACACAGTGTTCCCTTATGTGGTACTCTGATCTGTATATCCAACAGTGTCCCCAGCATACACGCTGTATGATTATTATAGATATTAGTTCCTTGCCCTCTAGTATCTCTTGATTCTTTCTTTGTTTAAATTTCTAATCTTCCTTGTGGAATGGTCTACCTTCTTGCTCTATAATCTTATAGAACCTTTACATTTCTTTCTCGGTTTCCGTGTTGTATTATTGAATTGCTGCTTCTTATATTATAGCGATTATGTCACTAGGTTGTCCTGCTAGATAATCCTTAACTTGCTAATACAGAACCTCGTATTCTTGTCTGAGATGTGTGTGGTTTCCACATATCCAACATTATTCTCTCTAGATTCTCTTTATGATTGTTTCTTTCATCACGGTGTCTCTTACTTGTTCTACTCAGACTATGGCGATTTTGATTTCCTTAGGCGCCTTGGTCTGGACGTAAGCTTTCTTAACATCTAATTATCATTATTTACAATCTTTAATAAAGTGTTCCTGTCTCCTATATTCTAAACAGGCTTTGCGTGTATAGCGTTCCATTTATTCTTTAGCTCACTTTCCTTATCCTTTCCCAACAAATATCTACTTAATATCGATATCCATTTCGTCGTAATTTCTGTTGTCTTTCCCGTTTCTTTTTTGTGGGTAAGTTACTAATCTCCCACATGCCCTTTTCTCCTGCTCCTGTTAGTACTACCAGTTATTAATAGTTACCACTTATTTAATGATTTCCAACAAGGTGCTTGGCTGTTTTCCTCTAGAGATCTTATCCTTAATTCTGTCTTTCAGTCCTTCATAGTATATCATAACCAATAGTTAGTCTGCCTAATTAAGTCGTGATTAGATTTATTTGAACTCTGCTGTATAGTTAGCTGCTAATGTCTATTGCTTAAGCCGTTAGAGCTTCTGAATCACTTTAGTTTCTTTATTAATTTCCCTAAAAACAACGATTATTTCCTGCTTAAAGCACTGATAGTTCCTAAAAGCTTGTTATATATTACTATTACAATTGGCTAACCCTACTACTCCCAGGTTGGAGTCTCTATTGGCTAGATAGTTTCTTATTAGTAATTTAAACTATCATATGGCTCTACCTATCATGTTTATACCCACTATCAGGATTTAATCCTAATCAGTTAGAAATAACTTCTAATTGAACTAATAGTAGAGGTTTATTACTGCTATAAAAGTCTTAAGTTCGTCTCAATTACCATCAAACTTCTTAGAAGGTTATATCTTTACTATTTCTCCTTTCTAGACTGCTATAGCTTGTTGTTTGGCTTCGACTTATTATTATAGGTTTACTAAAGCATTGTGTAACTTTATGATAGCTGCTTCTTACTTTTAGATAACTTATTATACACTCTTCTGTTCTCTAGATATACTTCTAGTTATAGATAAAGGTCCTGCTATAACTTCTTTTTCACTACTACTTTTCTCTAACAAGTAAAGTTCTTGTTTGTCCTTATAATAAGTTGTTATAGACTTTTAATAATTAGTTATTAGAATTCTATCCAACGGTCCTTCCTACTCTCTTGAGGTAGTAGTTATAATATTATAAGTTACTAACTTACTAACGTAAATTATACTAGTAATAAGCCGTCTAATTATTTATATAACACTTAGTAGTTCCCTTGCTTCTAGATTAGATAGCTTATTAGACTTAGTAGAAGTTAGTTAACTTAGTAAAGAGTAAGAAGAAAGTAATATAATAAGTTAAGGTTTAACAGAATAGTATTAAACTATATTACTTAAGATGTGAATCTTAATTTTAGAGTAACTATAAAGAATTAAAAGTAACTATAAGCTATTTAATGCCTTATATTTATAGTAGATCCTCCATGCGTATATTATATACTGTTTAGTAGTATATTAGATACTGCTAGAGGCTGCTAGAGTTGCTAGAAATTCTATTATCTTACTCTACCTCTATCTACTAAGCCCTTTCTTAGTTATGTAAGTTACTACTTCTAATCTATTAATATAGTTCTATATTTTTATTCTTACTTTTTGGCTCTAGCCTTAGCCTGTGCTAATATATCCCGTGTCTACTTATAATTCTTTCTTTTAAGCTTAAACATATGTTTCTATTCTAGAGCTTTATTAGCTGTTATTGCTAGTTCCTTTAAATCTTTAAATACAGTTACCTTTTTATTACTATCTGTAATAGTACTTTAGTTACTTTTTTAATCTCTATTTCTAATACTTTTATTTAGGCTCTTTAGTTTACTATAGGGTGAAATTTTTAATTTATATTTAAGTTAACAGCTTTTTTAATTTTACTTACTTATATTTTAGGTATGTTTTTAAGTTATATTTTTATAATTATTAGCTATAGTATACTTATTATCTTTTTAGCTGGTAGATTTAATAGAAGTTTACTACTTATTATAAAATAAATACATTAGGAAAAAAATTAGTGGTATTTTTATAATATTTAGTAGTAATTAGCTACTATTTATATATTTTACGCATTTTATTCTATAGCTTATAGTCTTAACTTTAAAATAATATTAAGCTGCTAAACGTAATACTGTCTTATAAAATACTATAAAATACGTAATTATATCCTATAAAGCTTTTATTATTATTTATAATATTTACATAATTTATTTATTACGCGTATTTTATAAATTTAATACTAAGTATATTATATATTTTATATCTAGCTTACTTTTTATACGTAGTATGTATATTTTAAACTATAATTTTAAATTACTAGCTACTACTAATTTACTATATAAAATAATAAAATACTATATAAGCTTTATTTACTTTCTTTTTTTTATATTAAATTAGAATTAGCTTTTATACTAAATTGAAATTAGCTCTTATATTAAATTAAAATTGGTTTTTATATTAAATTAAAATTAGCTTTTATACTAAATTGAAATTAGCTCTTACACTAAATTAAAATTAGCTTTTATATTATATTTAGAGTTTTGTGTAGAGGTTTAGAGGTAATTTAATATATAGCTCTAAAAATAACTTTGTATATAGCTCTAAAGATAGCTTAATATATAACTCTAAAAGTAGCTTAATATATAGCTCTAAAGGCAGCTCAGTATATAGCTTTAGAGATAGCTTAATATAAAGCTTTAAAATAGCTTAATATAAAGCTTTAGAGATAGCTTAATATAAAGCTCTAGAAATAACTCAGTATAAGTCTAAATACACGTTAGTAAATAGATTAGTAAAGGGCTTAATAAACCTAAATATTAGCTTAATATAAGTATATAAAAGAAGAAGAATAAAGAGAAGAAAATTCTATTAGAGCTAAATAAAAAACTAAGTTTAGCTTTTCATATATAAAGAAACTTAGTATATATAAATAGAAAATAGTAACTTTACAGACTTACAGCGCCTATAGATATTAGTAATAAATTTTAGAAAGTAAATAAGCAAAAACTAGACTATTATACAAGTAAAATAGTATAGAATTTAGAAGAAGAGTATAGTATATTATAGGATTTAATAGCATTTTATAGCGTCTTACTATATACTTATAGTTAAAGTCATAATTAGCTATACTTTCTAGCAGAAGAGTAATAAAAAAACTTATATTTAATAACTAAATACTATTAAATACTTAAATAAAGTTATAATTAGCTGTATTTTATAGTAGAGTTATAGGAGAAGTCGCGTTTAGCAGCTAAATACTACTAAATACTTAAAAATACCGGAAATGCTAGAATAGCATGAATATAAAATTCTTAGCCACAAATATTTTTCCTAATACTTCTAAAAAATCATGAATAATTAGTTAATTATAGTAAAGTAGCTGTTAGTCTTTTACTAATATATTAAATCTAAAAGAAATATATTCTTTATAGATAATTTCTTTATATATATAAATAGGCTTAAATTATAGCTTTCTTTTTATAAATATTATAATATAACTACTTCTAAAGAACTCTACAAGCATTTATTGGCTATTAAATTAAGAAATAATTTAAAACTTTAAAAGCCTCTATAAAAAGTAATAACTCTATTTTAATATTAAATACTAGAATTTAGACTAGAATTCTTTTAATTATGTTATAATTCTTAATATACTACAATAAGCTATTAAATCTTAGAATATTAATATTCAAAATATAAAATAATTAATTGTTTTATTAAAAGTATGTGTATATTAAAAAGGTGGTAAGCTTCTATAACTACTTTTATACTAAATAATAATCTAATTAAAAAGCTATATAATAAGGTAGCTTAAGTAAATTAAATTTATAATATAATAATAATCTAAAAATTTCTTAATTTAGCAGATAAGAATTGAAAGGAAGATAAAAAGTAAATTTTTTTATAAAAGATTATTAACATCACCTAGGTACACGTAGCGTTAGGAAAAAAATTAGTAATATTTTTTTATTACTTAGTAGTAATTAGCTACTATTTATGTATTTTATGTATTTTATTTTATAACTTATAGTCTTAACTTTAAAGTACTATTAAGCTGCTAAATATAATACTATCTTATAAAATATTATAAAATACATAATTATATCCTCTAAAGCTTTTATTATTATTTATAATATTTATATAATTTATCTATTACGTGTATTGTGTAAATTTAATACTACGTATATTATATATCTTATATCTAGTTAACTATTTATACGTAGTATGTATATTTTAAACTATAATATTAAATTACTAACTACTACTAATTTACTATATAAAATAATAAAATACTATATTAGCTTTATTTACTTTTTTTTTATATTAAATTAGAATTAGCTCTTATACTAAATTGAAATTAGCTTTTATATTATATCTAGAGCTTTATATAGAACTCTAGAGATAGCTTAATATATAGCTCTAAAGATAGCTTAATATATAGTTTTAAAGATAGCTTAGTATATAGCTCTAGAAATAGCTTAGTATAGAGCTCTAGAGATAGCTTAGTATATAGCTTTAAAAATAGCTTAATATAGAGTTCTAAAAGCAGCTTAATATAGAGCTTTAGAGATAGCTTAATATAGATCTAAATACACGTTAGTAAACAGATTAGTAAAGGGCTTAATAAATTTAAATATTAGTTTAATATAAATATATAAAAAAATAAGAATAGAGGGAAGAAAATTCTGTTAAAGCTAAATAAAAAACTAAGTTTAACTCTTCACATATAAAGAAACCTAGTATATATAGATAGAAAATAGTAACTTTACAGGCTTACAGCACCCATAGATATTAGTAATAAATTTTAGAAAGTAGATAGGCAAAAACTAGACTATTATACAAATAAAATAGTATAGAATTTAGGAGGAGAGTATAGTATATTATAGTATTTAATAGCATTTTATAGCGTCTTACTATATACTTATAGTTAAAGTTATAATTAGCTATACTTTCTAGTAAAAGAGTTATAAGAGAAGTCACGTTTAGTAACTAAATACTATTAAATACTTAAATAAAGTTATAATTAGCTGTACTTTGTAGTAGAGTTATAGGAAGAGTCACGTTTAGTAGCTAAATACTACTAAATACTTAAAAATACCGGAAATACTAGAATAGCATGAATATAAAATTCTTAGCCATAAATTTTTTTCCTAATGTATTTTAATTACTATTTTACTTAGTAGTCTTTTTATTTTTAGTTAGTATTTTTTATTAAAGTTTTAAATTTTTTTTATTTTTAGTTAATATTTCTACTAAAGTCTTATTAATATTTTAAAATTACTATTTTAGTTATTATTTTGTTTAGTACTTTTTTTGTTTTTAGTTATTTATACTCTAGTTTTTTCTTTAAAAAGTATATTAGGTAGGTAATTAGTACTTTTTATAAAAAGCTTTTTATAAGTTAGTATTTAGCCTACCTTATTAGTGTTATTTAGTTATAATATATTTATTTCTTCTATTTACATGCTTAGGCCCATGTGGGTATTAAGATTAAAAAAAAAAAGAATTTAGTTTCTATTAATTTAAGTAAGCTTAAAGTTACTATAATAAGTAAAAAAAAAAATTTATAATTTCTATTTCCACCAAATTAGCTGCCTAGGAATTTTTAGTAATAAAAGAATTATTATAAGAATTTAGAATAAAATAAAAAAGCTTTTTGTATACTTTTAGAATTAAACTAAAAAATAGAGAGTAGAAATCTATAATATAATAAGAATAAATATAAGAGTAAAATTACTATAACTTATACTTAATTTCTAGTTTTAAAAATAATAAGAGTTTAGCTTTAAAAAGTATTTTATAATATCTTTTTTAACTTTTATATTAATACCTAGCCTAATTAATACACTTTATTTCTTTATGTATAAAGAATAGAGTGTAAGTAGCCTTTAAGAATGTTTTATTTATATTTAGTAGTTAAAATCTTAATACTATTTTTTACATGCTAGTAGTAGTAATATATATATTATAATATTAAAAATTATATAATATTAAGTTAAAATTAAGTCCGTTTAAATTACTTTATTATTAATAGTATAGTAAGATAAACTTAAGTAAGCTGTAATACATCTACATAAATCTTATATTACTATATAATAAAAAAGTTTTTTTAATATTTATTATCTATAAATTAAGGTAGAGCAATTTTAAAATAAAGAGTAGACTTAAAAATATACTTTTTTAATTATAGCTTTTTACTAAAATATGTTTAGAAATATAGGTTTAGTTACTAAAATAAATATACTAATTCTACTTTAATAGTAGTATATATAAAAGTGTTAATAAAAAGCTAAGCTTAAATATCCTACTAATAAAAAAAATAGCGTAGTTTAATATAAGCTTAATATATTAGAATAATATTCTTATTTAAGAAATCTTTTTTATTAGTAACACCTTTTATTTAATACCTTTTAAAGGAGTAAAATATAACTATTATAAGTTTAAAAAGTTATAATAGTAATATATATTCTATTACTTCTACATTAACAAAGTATGCTTGTATTTTTTAATTTAATAAATAGAAAAAAGTAAAGCTAGTATAACTAATAATTTTATTATAAAGCTTTAAGCTAAATACTTTTATAGTATAGTATATTTCTAAATTTAAAATAGTATACCTATAATAGGGCTATAAAGAGATTATAATATAATCTTCTTAAAATAATATTTAAATAAAAAAGTAAAAGCATTTCTTAAGACATAATATAATTAAGTATTATAAACTTTAATATAAACTCTTAATATATTATATAAGTACTCTAGCTTTTTAAAACTAGTTACTAGTCTAGCTAGTTTATAAAAGTTATATAGTTTTAATAATTTAAATTTATTTATATAGTATAGTATATAAAGAGCTAAATTGAAAAATAAGATAGTAAAAAACACAACTTATATATTACTAAAAAACTTAAATAAAAAGCTATAACCTAAAATATAGGCTTTTATTTTTTATTCTCTTTTTATTTTAAAAGTAGACTGTTTTATTTTAACTTATAAATAAAGAGTATTAAAGCAGAGTACTACTATTAAATAATTTTTAAGTAAAGAACTTTTTTATTATATATAAAATAAAGTTCATATAAATATGAAATAGTTTACTTAAGTTTATATACTAAATTATATAATAATAGAACAGCTAGGTGTTCTAGTAATTTATTATACTAAATAAAACTAATTTAGCTAAAATTTTTATAAGAGAAAACTAAAGCTAAATACTTTTATAATAGTATTAAACTTAAGAAAGTTAAAAATATAATAAGACTATCTAAAGAATTAAAATTAAACTACTTAAGGCAGTACTTAGATAGTTAAGTAGAAAAAAAAAAGTATTTCTAAAATATAATAAAAAAATATTATAGATTTTAGAAAACTTTTTTATAACTAAAAGAAAAGAGCTTAGCCTTAAGTAGAATAAAAAGATAAGTATAAAGAAATTTAACTTATTATAGAATTCTGTTATACATATTTACTTTCTTAACCTATATAAAGTAAACTCTAAAATTAAATATATCCTTTTCTATTTCTTTATATTCTAAACTATATTAATTTTTACTTTTATTAAATACGTTATTTATAAATCTCTAACTTAGTTTATAAATTTTAGAGTATTAATCTTCCTTGCTGGCAGTATTAAAATAGGTGCTATTATTAATTAATAAAGTAATATTATTAAGGCTTTATTAGATTTTTCTATTACTATCTTTAATCTACACTATAATAACTAGAATAAGAGTTAGAAGTAAGATATCTTAAATTCTCTATTTAAAATATAAGTTATATAAAAGCTAAATTACTTTAATAAAATAAACTTAATTACTTTCTATTTCTAAGTAGGCATAATATCTCTAATTAGTTTTCTAAAGTTAAGTATATACTTAAAAAGCAAGAAATTAATAGTTTACTATCTAAAAGGTTATAAAAAAAATAATGTTTAAGTTATTTATAATTAATATAAAATTCCGCTTATTAATACAATAGAGGAGCTTAAGAAGTAAGTTAGAAAAAAACTAAAAAAAGTTATTAAAAATTATAAGAAATTTTCTTAGCTTATTAATTTAGCTATTATATTAATAAATTAAATATATACTACTATAAAGTTACTTTAAACGTATCTAGAAATAGTATATAAAAAGAATATAGTTATTAGATAAGAATTTAAAAAAAATTATAAAACTATATTAAAAAGCTACAAACATTAAAAGCTAAAATAATATTATAAAATAACTTAAAAATAATTTTACCTATAGTTTATACACACACTAAGAAACTAGCTTTAATAATAAAAAATAACTTAATTAAAATACTAGAAACTATATTTATTATTTATATTTATTAATAATATAAAGCCTTTTTTTAAGCATATTTAATAGTAGTTATTAGTATATTATTTTTTTTAGACTTTACTTTTTTAATAATTACTAAAGATATAAATACTAAAATAATGTTATTTTTCGCTCTATTAGGTTTTAAACCTAAATTTAAATATATTAGCTTTAGTAAGCATAAAACTAAAAGTAGTTCTTAAATTATTAACTAATATACTTTTTATATATTAGTAATTTCTTCTTAAAGCACCCTACAGTACCTTATAACACTTTATTTTATATAATCTTAAATTTTTAGCTTTAGTATTACTCTAATTTTATGTTTATTTAGTAGTTACTATAAAGTATTTAAAGAGAACTTTTATATTATAAAAAAGACATAAAAACAGCCTCTAATATGTATAATTAATAGAATTATTTACTATTTTCTAATAGGTAATAAAAAGATTTAACTAATGTATAAAAATAAAGAATAATAATAGACTTATACTAAGGCTAATATATTTATTAGTTTTTACTATTTAAATTACTAGAAGTAAATAGAAACTATTTTTAAAATACTTAACTATTTAACTTAACTGCTTCTTATATATTATTATTATTTATTAGATATAGTATAACTATATAAGCTTTAATCTACTTAATAATTCAACACGTAATATTATAAAAATAAAAGTTAAAAATATATAATAGTTAAATAGATACACAAGCCTACTTTACGTTAATTATATAATATTAGGAGGGTTTTAAAACTTACTAAAAAAACTTTATAGTAGATATTAGTTTTAAGTTTAGTTAGTAAAATAAAATAAAGAATTATAATTACTCTACATAGCTTACATAGTACTGTAATTATATTTATAATAATAAAGAATATTAGGCTATTTTTATATTCTTAATTATTCTATCTTAAGTTCTTATACTTATAAAGCTGTTAGTATGAAAATACTATAAAAATAAATAATTCTATTATAAGAAAAAAAGAACTATTAATTTGTATAAAAAAAAAATTTCTGTTTTTTTATTCTAAATAAAAAGGTTTAATAGGTCTCTTATTAAGGGGTTTATGAAATAGATAATAATATTAAATATAATTAAAAAAAATTATTATATATAATAGATATATAACTTAAAAGATAATAAATAGAACCTAGATATAATATATAAGCTGTTTATTAAGTTAATAAGTTAAAGAGTCTAATAAAGGTTCTTACATTTATACTAATAATTAATTAGAGAGTGTATATAATAGCTAGATTTATCTAGTTAAACTAGCTAGTAAAACTAATAATTATTATAACTATTATTATATTAGCTTTAAATAAAATAACTTAAGTAAAACTAAATAGAATAGTTAAAACTCTTTTATAGTATTTATTCACTCTAAACGTTTCGTTTATTTTATTTATTCTATATAGCTTAATATCTTAGTATATAAGCTTAATACTTAATATTAATTTATTTAAAAAGTAAATAATATAACTTATAAAAATAGTATATACTATATTAAAAAGGAGATGAGTTATGAAAATTTTAATTAGCTATAATTTAAAAGATATTTTCTTATATACTAAAAGCTTTAGTTTTTATTTGTTTTATATACTTAACTAGTTTATTTAATCTATTAGTATACTTAGCTGTAATAAAAGCTTTATATAAATAAAATTTTATAAATATTTTAGTATAGTAATTATTATCTTAGTGTCGCGGCCTGCGCCGCCGGGTTTGGCGGCACCCGCCTGCCCATGTCTAGCCCCTCGCCGCTTTTCTCGTCTATAAAAGGCCCCGCCCACTTCACTTTCATTCTCACCCCCCCTTTCAACTTCCTTTTCGTTCCACAAGCCAACTCTCCCCTCCCGGCACCTTGCCTCCCCCTCTCACCTCTGTCGCATTCTAGTAATCCCTGCGGCGCCCAACCGATCCACACCGTTTTTAGGCCTCTCTCCGTCGAGATGATGCCGACAATCGACCCATAAACAACTCTTCCCCCTCTCTCGAGACCCTCCCCGAGATGCACCAAGAATGGCCGAATCTTCTCTTTACCCGAAACATGGCAGTAATGCCCTTGGGATTGGCTGAGGTACACGGACAGGTCGAATGCATATCCCTTTTTTGACCGCACCGTCACACCAAGTCCAGCTCGCGAAGGCTCAGCTGCAGCGATCCGTCGTGATGTCTGGCCCTGTCCAATCAAGAAAATGCCTCACGATGACGTGGCTGCGCCTTCTGCCTTGGGTATACCTCCTCAATGCGTTGCAGGTTCCGCTGGGCGGGGTTGGAGAGCGTACGTGTCTCGGATGAACTCCATGCCTGACATGATTGGAGCCGAATCCACTGAGGACAGGGACTAGTAATGTCCATTCGACCGAACACGAACTCTTCCTTGTCGGAATGCTATCACGCGGCTTGCTGTGCCATTCTGCAATTTGAGTGATGGCCACGGGAATAGCTGATCCTGGACCATTTGATCGAATGGGGAGCGAACTGGAGATCGTGTGACTTTAGATATGGGGCAGTCCCGAAATCCTTCATGCATGGTGGATGGTTTGGCATACTCCACCTTTGTGCGGATGATTGGCAACAAATGGCTTAGTTTGATGTTAAAGCATGAGTCAGACGGCGAAGACGCGGTTGGGAAAGCTCGAGCAACGGACCCAAGATCGGAGCGAGAAAGCGAGAGACGGGATTGGTAGGACCATAAAGGCTTTGCTCTTCGATCGTCGGCGAAGCCGAGGTGGAAAACCTGCATGGGAGGGGGTGCTTGCAAGATCAGGCCAGGGCGGAATCGTGAGATTGGACCCACGCAGGATGCAGCGAGGCACCAAGATTGACTTACGAGGATAAAATGGAGACTATCGCACTCTGCAGTCCAGGAGGATTCACCTTGGAATTACGATCTTTGTTTCTCGACTATATTAGAGAGCCAGCTGACGCAGATTGTCAAGCCTGGCTGTGCTTACCAATCTCTCTCCCATGTTCGCCTTTGACATTACTAGCTACGATGGTTACAGTTGATATGGAAGTCGTGAATTTCTTCCAACCCCGCGTTCCTGCACGCAGCCTACCTTTCTCTCAGCCTCTAAAACCACCAGTTCCTCGCAAGGAAAAGGAGAAGGCGGCGTTTGCTCAACCCAACAATCAGCGTGTCTCGGGGGTGGACAACAGAGGCCTTGTTGGACGCGGCAGCGACGACGAAGACGGCAGCGAGTTTCCTCCTGTGGAGCAGTTACTGCGTCGTAAATTGCATACGGATACAGCCGCTGCCAAGCCTTCAAAGTCGATGTATACTTTTCACCACTCGGACGAGCAGCAAGTCTTAAATGACCATGGGAAGGCCAGCGATAAAGTAGAACCAGAACCGCCTCATCGGGCGCAGAATGGAGGAAGTGGAAGCACTCACGGTAAGCTACCGGTCCTTTCGTGATCTCTATGTTGTGCACTAATCACGGACAGAAAATCCAATTGCAATTAACGACGATGGCGATGATGAAGATGAGATGCAATCAATTTTCGGTGATATTAACTACATTAACGCCGAGCGAGACGCGAAGCCATGCAAGAATCCTCCGTTTGACAGCACTGTCCCTGAGCTACAGGCGCCGCTTCATCCCCCCAACTTGCTTAACCAAAGCAAGCCGGAAAGAGCGCCGTCCTCAGCAAGACATGAACCCCCTCTTTCTCTCAACGATCTGCCCGTACAATCTCTAGACGAGGCCGAACAAGTAAATCCCGACTGGATCGCTCAAAATGCTCGAGAAGTAACAGCACCGGAAAATCTGCCTAGCATTTCAAACAAAGAACCTACTGAATGGGGTGACAAAGAACTCGCAGAGTTCTCCAAAGAAGAAACGGTAGCAGCCGTTTCTCCCAAATTGCCACCTGATTTTACAGGGCAGTCAGCCCCTCATATTAACGAGGAGCACTACCTAAGTGAGCAGCTTGAAGGGGAGGAACGGACTGTTGCAGAACGGACAAGTGAACCGGTCAGTGAACCGGAGGTACGGGGTCAGCGCGAAGAGAAGCGACGCATTCAAGAGACGGCCAACGATGCCCAGCAGCCCGACAGCGGCGATCACTCTGATGACGACGACGAAGACCCAAGACCACCCATGAAGCGGCGGAAGAAATCTCTAGTGCATACCGGTGACGCCGCCCTAACACCTCAGAGCGAACACCACTCACGACGTCGCCTCGGACGTCGTCTCAGTATTACGAGTTACACCGCTCATCTCCCAGTCGAGTCTGAGGCCCTCCCAAACCCCGGACAAGATAGGCTAAGTGCCTCTCAGACGTCTCGAAGCCCTTCTGCTGCGCGGGAGTCGATGGCCGCTGCTGAGTATCAAGAATGGCCCTTCCAGGGCTTCTTGAAATGCACTACAATTGGCAACGAGATAGTATACAACGTGGTGTTCAAATTGCCACGCGTCTCAGGGTGCGTCAGCCTGCCGATCAACCCCGCAGCGCTTCGCATTTCCTCTGACGGGAAGACGTCGACCTCTCCTACAACTGTTCACATGGCACAATCACGGCCGAAGACGCTTTCAACGACGAAAGAGGCCGAGCCAAAGCGCGGTAAATGGACGCCAGAAGAAGATGAAACGGTACGCAGCATGAGAGAGAATGGCCACTCCTGGGGCGAGATACACGGCGCTCTTCCCCATCGGACCAAAGGCACGATTCAAGTGCGGTACTCCACCAAACTGAAAAATTAGCCCCGTCACACTGTACCACTAAAGTCAACACCTCTTCCGCATCATCTCACATTTTCAACAAACCAACCTGGCAAGGGGCCTGGCGGAGTTAGTAGACTCGTTTTGTCGCACGAGCAGGCATCCGCTCGACCGACAGGCTCCCGGAACGTTTCGAGAGAGTTGGTCTACGGAGTTCGAGATCAGCGTGGGAGGGAAAGGCGGCGTCCTGGGCGCCGAAGACTCCCCCCAAGCGGGAGGACGAGGTACACAATCCTCAGCCCGGCGCTGCCCCGGGACGCCATATGTAGTTATTGATCTCAGACGATGATTTGATTTATGTATAGTCGCGAGCACAATCGGTTTCCGCTTTTCGCGATCAATTTGTTCTCAGCGCACGGTTCTCATGACAAGGGGGTGCCTAGTTCGTGTTAGTGCATTACAGGGGCAAAATGGTAATGTTTTCTGACTTTAATGTATTTTACTGCTTAGCCTTGTTCTCAAGAAATGAATATCTTATGCCTGAGGCTCGAATTCATGTTGAGATTAAATTATTTTATAGCGGCACAACTCCGCTACTACGAATTGACGAATATTCCCACTACAATATATAAATATTTAATAACAATTAAGTAATTTCTAAATTTAGTAATTTATAGTTATTTAGAGGTATATAGGTGGTCGGACCTTCCTATGCCTGAGGTAATAAGATTTATCAGTAGTCGGGCATGGAGGAGATAACCCCGCATAAGACTACAAAAGTCACAGTATATTTTATCTCTTGCCATCTTAAGGCTTCCAGTCTTCGTCGTTTCGCGCCTTTTCTCATATTACATTCTCAATACTTGGACGACATGGTCGCCGAAGAAGTTGCGATAGATCAACGCCAACGCGCAGCCGAACAGTGGTTCCATTGCCTTCACAGGACCTTTGACTTGCTGTGGCCTGGAGAAGTCGGCAACCAACCGAACCAACCCAACCCTGTCAAAATAGCCATTCTAAACTCTGGGGTTGACATGTCTGCGTTTGCCTATGCGACAGAGCAAATAAAGGACTGCAAAAGCTTTCTAAAGTCTATTACCAAGTTCGGAGACTATGTAGGCTCTGGCACCCATGAAACAGACCTTATTTTGAGTGTGGCGCCTGAGGCTGAGGTCTTTGTCGCTCGCATTTCGGAGTCGATGAAGCTGAAAAGAGAAACCGAAAATAACGTGAAGAACGCGTTGGATCATGCGATCGACGAATGGAAAGTTGACATCATTGTCCTACCATTTGGGTTCTCAACGTTCTCACCGATCATAGAGGAGTCTCTGCTTAGAGCCGATGAAAGGCGAATTCTCCTTTTCGCTGCTGTTGGGAATCATGGCGCCATGGAACAGTACCCATACCCCGCGAAGTCGCCTTTGACAATACCAATACATTCTGCAGATGCCTACGGAAAACCTTCTGTCTTCGATCCTCCCGCAAGAAATGTTAATGATCCCAGCTTCTCCACTCTAGGAGAAGGGGTCAAAGCTGCGTGGCCGCCCGCACTGTGTGGGCACGATGAGCAGATAAATTTTAGGGTAAGAAGTGGTTCGGATGTCGCTACTGTTATAGCGGCGGCTACGGCTGGCCTGGTGCTTGAGTTCGCCCGGCAACCACCTTTGAGCAACAAACCGCAGGTTGAAGCTTGGTTGAAGAGCAAAAAGGGCATGCTCAGAATATTTAAGCTCATGTCAAAGCCGGTGAATGGCATGAATTTTGTGGTTCCTTGGCTCCTGCTGGACGCGGCCGCAACACCTCCTTACAGCGATGATTTCAATTCAGCAGAAGGTGGCTTTAGCAGTCAATCTCTAGCAAGATGGGCAGCCGAGTTCGCCATTTTGAGAGAGGTTCCAATGGACTTGTACGTAGCCACTTGACAGTATGGTTTCACGACTGCTCACGATTCTTCTAGAACAGCTGAGTCAACAACCCAAGTATTTGATGTCGACCTCGACACGAGCCATTCGAGGTAAGTTACGAAAGAAGCTGCCTTTCGAGACCCTAATTCAGCATTCCTCTCGGTGTTGGATTCTTCATGTTGTTCCATAGGATTCTACTTGTATTTGTAATTCTTTAAAAGAGTGCGCGACTATTTTAAACTCAAGTTTTCATCGTCAAGTACAAATGCTAATAACTGCTTTAGAGGGACCGCGACAACTCACGAATGGATGAAATTGTTTCGCTCCCATACCAATGAGATTTTCGCAGAACGACCGGAGCTTATTCCAACAGTGAGAATTGCGGTTCTAGATACTGGGATTGATGCAGGACACCCATACATCAAGAAGCATTGGCGGAGACCCGGTGTCAATAAAGAGAAGCTTCAAGATCGTGGCTACCGAGACTTTGTTTCCACTTCGGCCACGGAGAACACGCCCATCATCGATAAGTCGGGACATGGTACCCACGTCGCAGGTATTATCCTGCAATTTGCTCCGGACGCAGAACTTTACGTGGCCCGGGTTTTCGAACACGATCTCACAAGCAAATTGGAAGAGGAAGAAGTCATCAACAGAATTGTCAAAGTAGGTACCCAGTCAATGATATATCACGGGACGGAGTTTGACAACGCTCGTCTAGGCTATAGACTATGCAACAAATGTCTGGAAGGTTAATATTATCTCGATGTCATTTGGATTCCGGCAGAACATTGACAGTATCTACGAGGCTTTACGACGTGCCAACTTGCAAAAGGTCGTGATATTCGCCGCTGCATCCAACGATGGAAACAGACTTCGAGTGGCATTTCCTGCAAGGTGTCGTGACCTGGTCATTTGTATGAACTCAACGGACGGATCTGGTGGCAAATCAGTATATAACCCACTGCCGATGGAAGGACATGACAATTTCAGCATCTTGGGAGAGAATGTCAAGTCTGTGTGGTCAAGGTACGGAAGACTTGACAATACCATCGAACAGAGAGATGGTTTGTGGAAGTATGCGTCCGGAACATCGGTTGCTGCGCCCATGGGTGCTGCGTTGGCAGCACTGATTCTTGAATACAAGAACCGCTATCGTCATAAGATCCCCAGTTATCGGAGACTGGAAGGTAATGATGGCATTCGCAAAATCTTCAAAGAGATGGCTCGGCAATCAGACGGCTTCAAAGACATCGTTCCGTGGGCAAAAGTTTTCAATCGTCACGCTAAACATATTATATTTAGCTTTTTTGAGTGGCCGCTTCTGGATCTTGAAGCGTAATTGAGAAACACCATAGGTTTGTTTCCTCTGAGGTCAATGGATAGCAACATTCTTGGATGAATCTTGATTGCATTTTGAACTCACGAACTTGACGAATAAGCAATATTCAACACGTCAATCTTTAGTTCTCCTTCAAAACTGACACTTCCTTCTCGCTACTCAGCTTCCGTTGTCGGAATGATAAACAAACAATTATCATCATCCTGTTCATCTCTAGCCTTGAGAGGACTGAAGCCTGGGGGAACATATTCCTCGGACCCAAAGTCTTCCGTATCCAAAGACACTGATTCAACCGTCCAATTCCCATCATCCAACTCCTGACGCACTGGCCTGTCCTCTTCATCGGTATCTTCTTCCTCACCCGTATGAAACACCTCAGCCCCTACGGTGTGTTCCTTACTAGTGACAGACTCTCTTTTCCAATCAATGAAGATTCTTCTAACCCTGTACGCAAATACAAATTCCGCCGCCTCCCCAGCTTCCTTGTTTGCCATTTCTCGATTCAATTTCCCTTCAGGCCCGATTTCCATTGGTAAAGGTACTCCGCTCATCACCGTTGGATTAATAGCGACCTTCAACCCCCCACCGATCTCCTTCTTCGTACTCGTAGTAATCTTCGCCTGCTTCGCAACTTTCACCCCCGTAACCATAAACACTGCCTTCGTCCGTGTCTGCTTCAGCCTGACCCACACGCCATCTCCTTTGATACTCTTTTCGACATATTCATCGCTCGGTTCGATGAACGTTGTTTCGAGAAGGGCAGCCTTCAAGACAGAGGATGTTTCCAAGGCGAAGAGACCAGAGACGTCGGCACCAAGGCCGAGCACGTACGCCAAGAAATGCGCGAATATGCTGGCGGAACCTGACAGTTTCCGTTCCTTTCCGAGCTCCCAGTCTGTGAAGCGACTGTAGTGGGGTGGAGGAGTCGGCAGGAGAGGTGGTTTAAGGGCCTGCCACGGAGCTCGTAGATTTGTGAATATTTGGCCGAGGTTTACTAGATCGTCTGGGGCATATTGGAGGTTGGGCATGGGATAGTAAGTTGGTTTTGTCTTGAAAAATGCCATGGGGAACAGACTTTGCTTTCGACTGTATGTGAAGGAGAGATTTGACGGCAACGTCGGCTGTTGAAGAAGCCTACCTCCACCTCTCAAGTACCTTGCCTTGATCGTCGATCATGGTCCCACCACACCGGTAAAACACTGATTGACCATTCCCGCTTCAATGCTAAACGTACATCTTGAGACACCGGTGGTTATTCTTATCTGCGTTGTGTTAGCTGAGATACGAGCCGGGCGGAGGCCGATGCAGAATTTCCCCGCTTGTCATGCAATAGACCCGTCTGCTGGGTGCACTTTCACAGCCCAGCCATTAAGAGAAAATACCGCATTATCAGAGAGCACTTTTAACTTGCAGATGGGTGACGCATTCAGCAATGGTATTTTTCTGCATACTAAGGCGTGTTACGTAATTTACGGCAGCTCTCCCCGTTACCAATTATCTTCGATGTTCTTATCGAATATTGTGTTGTTCGTTCTCCTGCATCCCCTCCCTTTCGCTGCCGCTATATTCTGCGAGATAGTCCATCCTGTCTCTCGCTTCTCATCGCTCCCAATATCGTTCTTCCCATCTCTTCTCTCGACCTAGTTTGATTAGGTACCACAGTGGCTGTAAATATGCGATAGGGGAGCTCGCCTTCTTTTACTTCAGTAGGATTTCTAATCTCGATGGTTGCCGTTACAGGAATGCGATGGAGGCACAGAAAGGCCCCTCGAACATGCTGGTCAGCACCCTTGGGAATATCTAGAGTAAGCTCTTCCACCAAATCGCTCAGTTTAAAGAAGTGATTCGTCTTCCGCCATTCAGTCGTGTCAATCACAGTTAATAGTTAGAAGACGCATGCTATGTATTTAGCAGGCTTAGAAAAGTTGCGACACGAATGCTCGTAACAGTGATGTCGATGGGAAGACAGAAGAGGGGATGCAGCCAATGCCGGGTGATGACAGTAAGAGGTGCATGATGAAGGATTTCCTTCCGTGTCGCGATTTGGAACCACACATCAGGTTGAATGGTGGCGCAGTGGTGAGAGGACGTATCACAGCCCCGTAGCAACGGGGCAGCGAAGCAACCAGACTCACGTGAATTGAGCCTCAGGCCACAAGATATCTATGAGGAGAAGGCTAAGCAGTAAAATACATTAAAGTCAGAAAACATTACCATTTTGCCCTGCAATGCACTAACACGAACTAGGAAACCCCCTTGCTGTGAGGACCGTGCGGTGGGAACAAATCGAAGTGCAAAACCGGAAACCGATTCTGCTCGCGACTGTATGGCGATGAGAAGGAGAACCAGGAGAGAACATTCCGGGCGATCATCGATAGGAAAGGAAACTATCACCGGACATTCTTTTAAATTCATTGTGTACACTTATTCAATCGTTTCCCGCGTTATCGCGGTCCCAAGGGCCCACCGCTGTGGTACCCGGCGCGCCGATGGGCATCTCAACCCCTGAACGCAATCCTGGTCCAACACCATTCCTAATCGATCCAACAGCACCAACGAAAGGGCGTACAAGGAAACTCACCGAGAAGGGCGCGCAATATCGAAGACCACAGGAACAGCCAGACACCTCCTCGGATGAGATTGAGTGCATCCAGGACGAAAGAAGCCAACTCAATCCCCAGGCAAAGAAAAACGCCACGAACAAAGAGTTAATCGTCGCCCTGATAGAAATCACTCAGCAGCAAAACGAAACCATCAAAAAACTAGAACGTGAAGTTACAGAAATAAGACAGGAACAGCAACCCTTATAGACCAGAATTCCAACCTCATCGACGAGATCACCCAGCTTAAAACGCGTCTCGACGACCTTTCCGTATCAACCCCTGTCGCGCGTTCCTGGGCGTCGGTGGCGGCAGCAGGCAATCCCACTAGATCAAACGCCACCATAGGTCAAGCAGCAAGCCACAAACACCACTCCCTAATCGATACGTTTCATTGCACGGTCGATATTTCAAGAGCGGACAATGAAGGAGATAGGATCTCGGCAAGCACGGTCAGAGCCGCAGTCGAGAAAGAGATCCGCATAATAGACGACTATAGCAAATGGCGATGCCGCGCCGTGACCGTCGACCAAAAGAACCTAAATCAGATTAAAATCGCCTGCCGAAACGAAGTTGAACATCAGCTAGTGAAGAGCGTTGCAGAAACGAAGATTGGAGCCGGCGTACGAGTGCTGCGCGACGAGCTCTATCCAATCAGAGTCGATGGCGTCAAACGAACGGCAGTACTGGATGAAAATGACGAGGTCAGGGCAGGCGCGGCGGAGACCTTCAGCGAGGAGAATGAAACAACAGTCGCCAAGATCTCATAGCTGAGCAAGAAAGACATCCTAAAGGCCTATGGGTTAATGGTAATTTACCTAACTAAAAAGAGCGATGCAGGGAGGTTCATCACAGAAGACTACTTTCACGCCGGAGGAGAATCTGGCACGACCAGAGCCTTCGAGTACCAACCACGACCGGAATAGTGCTACAACTGCCAAGAGATTGGCCACAAGGCATTCCAATGCAAGAACGCTCAGAGATGCGCGAGGTGTGCTAAGGGCGGCCACCACCACAAAGGCTGCACTAAGGCGGTTCTGAAGTGTATTCCGTGTGGAGGCCCCCACGAGTCGTTTAGTAGAAACTGCTAGAAGCTCTACCCACCTCGACATAAGTAGCACGCTCCGCATGATCCAGCTGAATATAAGAAAACAAGGCGAAGTATATGACAGTTTGATGAACGATAAAGAGATACAAGGTGCAGCAATATTGGCAATTTAAGAACCCTATGCGCGGAAAATCCAGGGCCGGCTCCTAATAACTCTAATACAGCATTATAAATGGACCAAGATGGTCCTGTCGTCCTGTAGAGAAGGAAGATGGCTAATCCGGAGCATGCTCTGGGTAAACAAAGAGATAGAGGCGGAGCAGGTGCGGATGGAATCCCCGGACATGACAGCGGCGGTTGTACGACTCTGGGAGCGTCAGGTCCTGGTGATATCAGTGTACGTGCCTGGAGGAGACCACTAAGCGCTACGAGAGTCATGCAACAACCTGCGCAAGGCTATCCACGAGGTGAGGCGAAACGCCGGCACGGTAATAGACGTAGTGATTGCGGGAGATTTCAACCGACATGACCAGCTTTGGGGAGGGGAAGACGTAACTTTAGAGAGGCAGGGTGAGGCAGACCTAATCATCGATTTGATGACCGAGTTCGCACTCAGCAGCCTGCTTCCACGAGGCACGAAGACGCGGCACGGCGGAGACCACGAGACGACCATTGATCTGGTACTGGCGTCGGAAGAACTGGTGGATACAACGCTCAAATGTGGGATACACAAGACAGAACACGGCTCAGATCATCGAACGATCGAGACCGTCTTCGACATCTCGGTTCCAACACCAAAGCAGCAGGAGCGGCTTCTGCTCAGAAACGCACCCTGGAAAGAAATCAACGCCAGAATCGCGAGAACACTCAACACCACCACAACCGGGGGCACTGTACAGCAGCAAACGGATCGACTAATGGCGGCTGTCCTAGAAGCGGTCCACGCCTTGACACCGAAGGCCCGGCCATCACCGTACACAAAGAGATGGTGGACGACGGACTTGACGCAGCTGCGGCACATATACACATACTGGAGAAACCGCGCCCGAACCGAGAGGCGTGCAGGACGAACTAGATCTGACCTCAAAGATATGGCAAAAGGGGCATCCAAGCAATACCATGACGCCATTCGATAATAAAAGAAAAAGCACTGGAATGAATTTCTAGCGGATAACGACAACATCTAGAAGGCAGCTAAATACCTGAAGTCTGGTGACGAGTCAGCGTTTGGGAAAGTGCCGCAGCTCGTTAGAGCCGACGGAACAGTTACGGCTGATTATAAGGAGCAAGCAGAAGAACTACTGACCACATTCTTCCCTCCGCTACCGGACAGTATTGACGACGAAGGACCTAGGCCGTAGAGAGCTCCGGTGTCAATGCCAGCCATCACACTGGAGGAAGTAGAAAGGCAACTATTCGCTGCAAAATCGTGGAAGGCACCTAGAGATAACGGGCTACCTGCGATAGTCTGGAAGAAGGTCTGGCCAGCGGTTAAGTATCACGTTCTAACACTATTTCGAGCGTCCTTAGAAGAAGGAACGCTGCCCAACCAGTGGCGACACACGAAGATCATACCTCTTAAAAAGCCCGGGAAAGAGAACTACACAATCGTAAAAGCCTGGAGGCCGATCTCACTATTAGTAACTCTAGGGAAAGTACTGGAATCGATATTTGCGGAAAGGATCTCGCACGCGGTAGAGACATACAGTCTTCTTCCTACTAACCACTTTAAAGCCTGTAAACAACGATTAGCTGAGTAAGCACTTGTACTTCTATAAGAGCAGATTTACACCGCCTGGCGGGGACGACGAATCCTTAGCCTGGTTAGTTTCAATGTTAAAGGAGCGTATAATGGAGTCTATAAAGAAAGATTACTACAGAGAATGAAGGCGCGAGGCATACCGGAGAAGCTGCTTTAGTGGATAGGGGCATTCTATTCAGAACACACCGTAACTATCTAAATTAATGGCTAATCCTCTAAGGCCTGAAGTCTACTATAGGCTGGCCTACCCTAAGGCTCTCCTCTGTCTCTAATCCTGTTCCTATTCTTTAATACTGATCTGGTACAGAGATGAATTGACAGCCATGGAGGAGCGATTGTGTTCGTTGATGACTTTACTACATAGGTCACAGGACCTACAGCATAAAGTAACTAAGAGGGCATTGAAACCATCATCAGTGATGCTCTTAACTAGGAGAGAAGAAGCGGAGCAACGTTTAAAGCAGATAAGACCGTAATTATACACTTCACCCGCAAGCTCTATAAGAGCGCCATAGAAACTTTTAACATTAAAGGACAAAGCGTTCCACCTAAGGACTATGTCAAGATACTTGGAGTACGTATAGACGCGAAACTTAAGTACTAAGAGCACATTACAAGAGCAGCGTCTAAGGGCCTGGAAGTAGTAATGGAGCTTAGACGGCTTAGAGACCTCTTGCCGTCAACGGCACGACAGCTGTACACGTTAATAGTTGCCCTAGTAGTGGACTACGCCTCTAACGTCTGGATGCACACCTTTAATTACAAACTCATAAGATCCATTAACAGAGTTTAAAGAATAGAAGCACAAGCTATCGTGGGAACGTTTATAATGGTGGCTATAAGCGTAGTGGAAGCAGAGGCCCACATCGCCAGCGCACAGGATAGGTTCTAGAAACGGGTAATTAAGATATGGGCGGATATCCACACGCTGCCTGAAACCAACCCACTTCAAAAGAACACATCTAGAATGCAAAAGTTTAGGAGACAACATTACTTACCGCTCTACCAGGTAGCAGAGGCACTTAAGGACATAGTAATAGAGGAGTTGGAAACCATTAACCTGTGCACGTTGGCACCATGGGAGAAAAGAGTGCATACTATAGTCGATAAATTAGCATTAAAACCACTAGATACAGACTGGGCGGTACGCATTGCTGTGAGCAGTTTAGCATAGAATGGCGTAGTCGGTATAGGCGGAGCGGTCGAGATGCACAAGTCGGCACGTAGTGACTGAAGAAACGAGATCCTGTCCTTCTCCACAACATTAGGCAAGAGAGATGAGCAAAACCCGTATTCTGGAGAGCTAGCAGTAATGGCGAATGCTCTTGACAGGCTACTAAAGCTTAGATTCCGTAGTATTATGCTAATCACGAGAAACAAAGCCGCCGTGCTCTCACTCAGGAAACCCTGCTAATAGTCCGGACAAGAATACATCAGCCGCATCTATGAATCCATCAGAGCGCTGAAAAGAGATGGAAACACGATAATAATACTATGGCTGCAGTCAAGTGAAGAAAACACACTATTGAGGCTTGCTAAGGCAAAGGTAAAAGTGGCAATGAGACAGGGTGCCACCATACAGACACAACTCCCCAGAATGCGATCGACCACCCTCAACATTGCGCGAGCTAAGCATCGTGCCACCGCTAAGGGGTTACCGGAAAACGTCAGGAACTACTCTAAAAGAATAGACAAAGCATTACCAGGCAAACATACGTGACAGCTCTATGACCGACTATCTTAGAAAGAAGCGAACATGCTTGCCCAACTCAGGACAGGCATGGCAAGACTGAACGTATACCTCCACCGAATCAATGCTGTGTTAACAGATCAGTGTGAATGCGGACAAGCGCAAGAGACAGTAGAACACTTCCTTTTCCGGTGCAGAAGATGGACAACGCTCCGAACAGAGATGCTACAATGCACAGACACAGGCAGAAGAAATCTATCTTTCTTCCTCGGCGGAAAGACCACAGCTGATGACGAGAACTGGACTCCGAACATGAACGCTGTCCGAGCAACGATACGGTTTGCAATAGCCACAGGTCGACTTGATGCAAACCAACGGCAGACTAATCAGGA